>PVJS01044717.1:0-16541 GCA_004027185.1 Glis glis
AGAGAGAGAGAGAGAGAGAGAGAGAGAGCGAGCTGAGGCTGGCCGCGAACCCGGATCCTCCGGTCTCCGCCGCCCAAAGTACTGGGATTACAAGCGTGCACCACCACACCCCGGCAAAATGCTCTTTTTAAAAGTGTTGATTTGGGGGCGGGCTGTGGCCGGGCCAGCCTCTCCTTGCGGAAGAAAGGCGGGAGGGTGCGCACCGCGGCTGCTCGCTTGCTTGCTCCCTCTGCCAGTGGGTTTAGTCAGTCTGTCAGCCTGCAGCTGGCGGCCTTCGAACCTAGGGAGCCGAGCCACATCCTGTCATTGTTTGTCTGGCTGTACATGACAACACAGAAGAGTTTAGTCATTGAGGCCGAAAATTCTCAGCACCAACAGAAGGAAGAGGGTGAGGGAGCCACAAACCCAGGCCAACAGGAAGCTCAGCCAGAGGAGGCTTCCCAAGCAGCAGCTGAGGGAGAGAGTCAGAGCGAGCAGAAGCTGAAGGCATCCAATGAAGACACTCCCACACACGAAGACTTGACCAAGAACCAGGACCGGACATCAGAAAGCAGGGGCCTGTCACAACTGCTCTCCTCATTTCTCAAAACGCCCAAATCTCAGGTCTCTGTGGAAGAAGTCAAAGAGGTAGAGTCTGATAAAGAAAAGGGTGAAGGAGGTCAGAAAGAGATAGAATTTAGAACCAGTCTTGATGAAGAAATAATTTTAAAGGCCCCAATTGCAGCACCTGAACCTGAACTCAAAACAGACCCATCCTTGGATCTTCATTCATTAAGCAGTGCAGAAACACAGCCAGCTCAGGAAGAACACAGAGAAGATCTAGATTTTGAAACTAAGAAAGAAGGAATTGAAGAGTGCTCCAAAACAGAAGTAAAAGATGATCCTGAATCAAAAGCAGAAAGAGAATTACAAGCTTCCCAGAAATCAGTTAGAAGACACCGAAACATGCACTGCAAGGTTTCTTTGTTGGATGACACGGTTTAGGAATGTGTCATAGAGAAACATGCTAAGGGACAGGATTTGCTTAAACGGGTATGTGAACACCTCAATCTTTTGGAAGAAGACTACTTTGGTCTAGCCATTTGGTAGAACACAATCTCTAAAATATGGCTGGATTCTGCCAAAGAAATAAAAAAGCAGGTTCGAGGTGTCCCTTGGAATTTCACACTTAATGTAAAGTTTTATCCACCTGACCCAGCACAGTTAACAGAAGACATTACAAGACATTATTTATGTCTTCAGCTTCGACAGGACATTGTTGCCGGATGTCTGCCCTGTTCCTTTGTGACCTTAGCATTATTAGGTTCTTATACCATCCAGTCTGAATTGGGCGACTATGATCCAGAACTCCAAGGTGGGGATTATGTTAGCGATTTTAAACTGGCTCCAAATCAGACCAAGGAACTTGAAGAGAAGGTCATGGAACTTCATAAATCATATAGATTCATGACTCCAGCTCAGGCTGACCTGGAATTTTCTTGAGAATGCCAAAAAGTTGTCTATGTATGGAGTTGATCTTCATAAAGCAAAGGACTTGCAGGGAGTGGCTATCATCCTAGGTGTCTGCTCTATTGGCCTTTTGGTTTACAAAGGTAAGTTGAGAATTAACCATTTTCCTTGGCCCAAAGTGCTGAAGATTTCTTATAAATGCTGCAGTTTTTTCATCAAGATCCAGCCTGGAGAGCAAGAACAGTATGAAAGTACCATTGGATTCAAACTTCCCAGTTACCAAGCAGCTAAGAAATTATGGAAAGTCTGTGTAGAGCATCACACATTTTTCAAATTGACTTCTGCAGACACCATTCCCAAAAGCAAATTTCTTGCCCTGGGATCCAAGTTTCAATATAGTGGCTGGACTCAAGCTTAGACCAGGCAAGCTAGTGCTCTGACTGACAGGCCTGCCCCACGCTTTGAGCGTACCACAAGCAAACAGGCATCCCGGAGCCTTGATGGAGCTGCAGCTGCCGATTCAGTAGAACAAAGTCCTCGGGCCACCTCTGCACCAGCCACTGCCCAGAGTCAGGTCACAGAAGTCAGTGTCCCAGGGGCACCTGTCAAAAAAACCCAGAAGGAAACAGTGAAGGTTTACGTGAAAAGGGAAGAAGAGCCGCCTGAGCAAGCTGAGCCAGAGCCCACAGAAGCACAGAAGAAAGAGAGAGACTAGATGTGAAAACATTTTTATTAGACATAGCAATTTAATGTTAGAGGATTTAGACAAGAGTCAAGAAGAAATCAAAAACATCACACCAGCATCAGTGAGCTGAAAAAGAACTTCATGGAGTCTGTGCCAGAACCACGGCCTAGCGAGTGGGATAAGCGTTTATCCACTCACTCCCTCTTCCGAACCCTCAACATCAACAGGCAAGTCCCCACAGGAGAAGAACCCCCCTGGTAAAGACTCAGACCGGCACTATCGCAGATAGTGCAAATGCTGGGATGAGGCTGCCCAGACCGACGACAGCAATGGGGACTTAGACCCAGGGGTCTTGCTGACAGTTCAGACCATCACATCAGAGACCACAAGCAGCACCACCACAACTCAGATTACCAGGACTGTTAAAGGTGGGATTTCAGAGACCTGGATTGAAAAGAGGATTATAATCACAGGAGATGGTGATATTGACCATGATCAGGTCCTTGTACAAGCCATCAAGGAAGCAAAGAAGCAGCACCCAGACATGTCAGAGACAAGGTGGTCGTCCATCAGGAGACCGAGATCGCCAAGGAATGAACTCAGGAACCGTCCTGTCCCCAACTCCCTGCCCTTTTCCCATCCAAGAGAAACCAGCAAGATGACAAAGAGCCAACCTGCAAGAGTCACACTTCAGACTTTCAAGATTACTCTAAACCATCAGGAAATTAATTTCATTTTCTATTTGGAATTTATACCAAGAGATTCTTCTAGATTTCACTGACCGTTTTGAAGACCTTTTTCTATATTGTGATACCAGAAATTGTACAACTTTTCACTCTGCAGACTGTTTTAAAAAAGTTTTGGTGTTTTTGTGGGGTGGTTTATAACCCCTTCAACCTAGTCTCTCCCCACTTATTTCCAACCCAGATACCAACAGGGTCCACTGAATTCTTCAGGAAATCCTCCAGAGACTCTGCTGGAGGCCAAAGTCAGCTCAATAGGACTCCTCCTCTAGTTTGATATCCTTCGGATGACAGCAGAAACTTCATGAACCCACTCTTTCTGAGAACTAAAATGCAGCTTTAAACAGAATGTCAGGCAGGGTGACTGCCCTGACCCACACACTCGGGAGTCTGTGACAGGAAGATAGCAAGTTCCAGGCCAGCATGAGCAACTTAGGCAATGTAGCAAGACCCTGTCTCAAAAAAAAAAAAAAAAAAAAAAAAAAGTGGGACCCTGTGGCATGAGGAGGATGGGGAAAGGAAAGGGGCACAATGTGTCTGTTTAGCATGTTGAGCATTCTGTCCTATCCAGATCAGTGTGGCAGCTTTCGTAGCACAAGACCTCTAACCTGGGCCCCGAACTTGCCTCAGCCCTGCAGTGGACTGGTTCCTCCTCTGCCTCCTATGTCTGTCAATTGGACCAGAAGAGCTCTAACTTCCCCTTCCTCCCTCTCTGGCAACAGATCTTGGAGTTTGGCAATTGTTTGATTTTTTTTCTTTTCTTTCTGCATTGTGTGTGTGTGTGTGTGTGTGTGTGTGTGTGTGTGTGTGTGTGTGTATGAAGAAAAACATTTTGTCCAGGTAGAAATGGTGAATAGGGGGGAGAAGAGTCACATTTCCAGGGTCAGAGAGACTGCAGCATTTTCCTAGAGAGACTCAGAGACACCACAGTAACAACTCTCACTGCAATTTTATTTTTATTTCAGAAATAAAGATTTCCTTCAAACCATGAGATCTCTGCCACCTACCCAGAAATCAAGGCCTGTACTCACAGGCTGAGGGCTTGGGAAGCCTAGCCACAGGGGCCTTTTGGGATCCCCCATCAGTGTATTCTGAGGGAATGCTGAGCATCTGGGGGCGAGAGGAACACCTTCCACCTTGGGAAATGGAGCCAGTACGGCCTGACCAGCGTCCCTCAATGTCCATGGGAGAGCCCTGCCCATGATCTCAGCCCCAGGTTGGTTGTTTCTACAAATCTCTCTCAAATGTATTGTTTTGGTAACAAAAATGAAGGAGCTTTGTAAAGATTTAAAAAATTATGAACCATATCAAGTAGTTGTTTACATTTCTTGACAAAATAGGAACCATGGCAGCAGAATCAAATTGGTAAAATCCTTAGACTAAATAGGCAATAACTAGGTCTGCTGTTTGTCCTTTTATAGTAAGAGAAGTGGTTGTAGTGTTTAGATGTGTATTTGGTCTTGCTTCTTGCATTGCATTTTTCAATAAATGTTAAAAAAATAAAAGTGTTGATTTGGAACAAAGATTTATTTTATTTTATTTTATTTTATTTTATTTTTTGTGGTACTGGGGATTGAACCCAGGGGCATTCTACCTCTGAGATACACCCCCAGCCCTATTTTTTATTCTTTATTTTGAAACAGGGTCTCACTAAGTTGCAGAGGGCCTAAGTAGCTGAGGCTGGCCGCGAACCTGCGATCCTCCTGTCTCAGCCTCCCAAGTACTGGGATTACAAGCATGCGCCACCTCACCTGGCTTGGGACAAAGATTTAGATGTAATAATGTAAAAAGTATTAAAAATATAAGTGTAAAGATGTAAAGATATTTTTGTGCCTTCTAAAATACTGAAATCATACAAGAATAGAAGAATAGATTGACTACATAAACCTCTGAAATTTCTATATGGAATAAATGCTATAAACACATTGATAGGCAAATGAAAAACTAGGAAAAATATTTGCTAACACCCATGACAGAAATTCCTCTTCAAAGGGTAATTAGAAAATTATTTAAAAACAAGCATTCCTCTTCAAAGGGTACTTAGAAAATTATTTTAAAACAAACATTCCAATAGAAAATTTTGTGAATAATAATAACAACAAAAGACAATTCACAAAAGACAGAATACAAATGGTCAGAAAACATACAAACCTCCTACCAAACTATTAAACCCCGTGAAACACACCACAGATTCAAGCTGATTGATTGGGACTTTTTAAACACATCTTAAAATTAACTCATTTAGACCTCAAAACAAGTCCATTGCACTGGATTGATATTTATATTTGCTTTATTTATATGAAGTATTATTTCCCCCATTTTATAGATAAGAAAATTGGGCATAGAATGGTTGACTACCTTGCCAGAGGTCATACAGCTAGTAAGTGATGGGGCAGGATTTTAATCCAGGTAGTCCATTTGCAGAGCCTGTCTCTTAACACCACATTATATCTAAGTATAGATAACCATACATCACTTAGTAATCCTACCTGCCTCTACCTGATCATCTCATTTCACTTTCTATTCCTCAAAGATGCTGAGACCTTTCCTGACTGGTGAGTCCTCTGGCTGGAACACTGTCTCTCCAGAGTCACCTGTTTTTTTATTCATTCATTCATGCATGCATACATATATACATACATACATATGTACATACATACATACATACATACAAGCTACATGCCAGGAAGTAAATGAGAAGAAAGCCCTGCTTCATTTTCATCTTTCAGGTATCAGGCCACACGTTAGCTCTCAGAGAAGCATCCTTGACCACCACCCAAAGGGGGCCTCCCCCACTTTCTCTGTCACATCACCCCTGTTTTTCAAATCACCATCACTTCCTGTAATTAGTGATGACTTATAAGAGGTGAGAGGCAATTTTATCTTGCTGGTTTGCTTCTACTCTCTCTTTTACTATGTCAACTCCAGTAGGTTGGAAGCTCTGAGGAAGCAAGGACCTTGTCTGCTCTATCCCCAGAGCCTAGAACAGTGCCTGGTATACAGTAGACAGTAGATAAATATTTACTAAATAAATAAACAATGAACAAGTTAGAGGTTATAAATTACATAAGGTAGATCATAATTTAGTTTCATTTTTACTGAAGAGCTTATAGTCTTAAAATGGGACCAGTAAACATTCATCAAAAAAAGTTTATTCTCCTATTAATTTCCTATTACACACCTAAACACACAAAAGCTTACTACAGGAAAAACAATGATGTTTCTTAAAGAAGTAAGAGCCCTGAGCCAGGCATGGTGCCATGTGCCCATAATCCCAGTACTTGGGAGACTAAGACAGGAGTATCACAGGTTCATAGCCAGTCTCAACAATTTAGTGAGGCCTTCTGCAACTTAGTGAGACCCTGTTTCAGAAAAAAAAAGGCTGGTATAGTTCAGAGGTAGAATGTCCCTAGGTTAAATCCCCAGTACCAAAAAGAAGTAAGAGTCCTCATTTTTTTCCTATTTCTTCTGAAAAGGTATTCAAAACAAATTGGAAATCTATGGTTTTCATCCAATGAAAACTTAAGAATGGACTTGGCTTAGAATACCATGAGCAAACTGGCAGTCCTTGAGTCAGCCCATACAGTTGTTTTGCCAAAAATCCAGAATGGAGATTCTTTCAAAAAAATTCTTTTCAATCTGCATTTCCAATAGTAACAGTCAGCAGGAGCCAAGTAATGACTGTCCTCTTTGGATAGCTGCTGATCTCTAAAGTCAGACCTGATCTCACTAGACTATTTTTCTTTACTCAGCCCCCTTCACTTGTTTACATAACTTGCTTGGTCCCTGGAATTTTTCAAGTTTGAAGGAGCTGTCACAAAATAGAAATGAAAATATTCTAGTTTAATACCATCCTAAAGTTAACTAGCACACAGTGGAGCAGCTGTATCTCTTGCTCATACCCAGTCACCATTCTGATTGGTCAGCACTCATATTGCACTGATTATTAAATATTTTGCATATAATTCTTGCCTAAAATTATTCTAGTCATATAGTTAGGTTGACAACTATTTGCATTGGTATTGTAGATATTCAAATAAATGCTAAACTTTATTATAGAATAGGGTCAAAGAAATTAGACTTACAGGCAAAGAGTTTAAACTTTGATTTAACCTAAAAAATTAAACTGTGATGAGTAAAAAATCTTAAGTGAAAAAATCCTACAATATATCTACATAATTCTTTAGGTGACTTCTGTTCACACTTATCAAGGCAGTAAAAGGTATGAAAGTTTAAGGTATAACTGATAACTTGGTCTTGAGATCAAATCTCATGACCAGGAAATATTTGCAGTGGTCCACAGTTGGGTCACTTATTTGACTGGGTACTAGAGTTTGGATTGGGGATATCCCCCAATGCCTGTATTTTACAGGATTAGCTCTCAGTTTGGCACTACAGGGAGGTGGTGGAATCCAAGAGGTAAGGGCCATGGGAGATCTGCTAGTGACTGGGGGCATTCCTGGAGGGGACAGTAGGACCCTGGCTCCCTTCCTCTTCCCCTCTTTTGTGTCCCAGCCATGAGATGACTGGTTCCACTCTGACTCGTGCTCTTGCCATGATGTGCTGCCCTCCCCAGCCAGAGGCCCCAAAACCAGGAGTCCACCCGTTCATGAACTGGAACCTTCAAAACTGTGAGTCAAAATAAACCATCTCTCTTCATATGTTGATTATCTCAGTTATTTGAAATAGTAATGGAAAGCTAAATGACACACTTACTGTGGCAAAGCTCTTCATAATCAATAGATTTGTGCCTTGGTCCTGTGATTTTACTAAATGAGTTGGTAAAAGAGCTGTATCCCATGCCTTCTCTGAATTTGTTGGTTCTAAAGACACAGACATTCTCACTACTGTGGGTGGGAGTCATGATGATCACAGAAAAAGTTACAGAGCAAATCCCAGCAGAAGAGACTTTAAATAAAATCATGCAAAAGAACCTCAAATAATCCCCTTCTACTTTGTCCCACAATTTACAGCCACACTTTCCTAAGAGGTGTAGATAATGAATGTGCTTTTTGTAGAAGTTGGATTGGTGATGATTGGCCCTGGAAATGGCCTTAGTGGCCACTGAGATCTTAGAGCTCTGTTTACTGCCTTGTCTACAGTAGTAATCTGAACCCTTCTTTTCCTGTTGCTCCATTTTATGAAAGGTTGTAAGCAACATTCATTGTGAACATTTGGGTGGAATAATTGAATCATGGAAAGTTATAGATGAAAGATGCCTCTATAAGTCATTTAATCAGCTCCATTTCTTTTACAATTGAGGAAACTGAGATTCAGAAACATGAAGTGAGCCAGGCATGGTGGCACACACCTGTAATCCCAGTACTTGGGAGGCTGAGATAGAAGAATCACAGGTTTGCAGCCAGCCTCAGTAACTTAGCAAGGCCCTCAGCAACTTAGATCCTGCTTCAAATTAAAAAAAAAATAAGCCAGGTGTGGTGGTGCATGCTTGTAATCCCAGTACTTGGGAGGCTGAGACAGGAGGATCGCAGGTTTGAGGATAGTCTCAGCAGTGAGACTCTCATCAACCTAGTGAGACCCTGTTTCAAAATAAGAATAAAAAACAGGGCTGGGGTATAGCACTCAGAGGTAGAATGCCCATAGGTTCAATCCCCAGAAACACACACACACACACACACACACACACACACACACACAACCTAAAAAAAAAATAGGGCTGGAGGTGTAGTTTAGAGGTAGAATGCCCCTGGGTTCAATCCCCAGCACCACAAGAAAAAAAGAAAGAAAGAAACATGGAGTGACTTTCTTGAGAGGCCTTAGAGCCAGTGAATTAGAGTCAAAGAACTCACCCAGTCATTTCAGATGAGTATACTGTAGTACAACTACCCTGAACTGTGAAGTCAGCATAAGGAGATTTTACAATGGCAAATATGCCATAATTCTGGAAAGCCCTATATTTTACTCTGAGACTTTATGCATCATTATCCTGTTGTGTAACTTGAAGGCATTTTTTTTTAATTACAGGATTGTAGCCGGGTGTGGTGGTGCACACTTGTAATTCCAGTACTTGGGAGGCTGAGACAGGAGGATCTCAGGTTCAAGACTAGCCTCAGCAACTTAGTGACACTCTCAGCAACCTAGGGAGACCCTGTTTCAAAATAAAATATAAAAAGGGCTGGGGGTGTAACTCAGAGGTACACTGCCCCTGGGTTCAATCCTCAATACCACACACACACACACACACACACACACACACACACATTTACAGGATTCTCATTAATAAAGTTTTCAATTTTAACATTGAGAGTGAAGACTTTGGGGAGATTTAGAAGAAATATCAGCATGGGCTGCGCCCAGCATGATATGGGAAAGAAAACTGCACTGGCTGTGGAGTCATGAACTATGCAGAGAAACAGATCCTGAAGGAGACTCCTCATTTCCCTCCCTTGAATTCTTCACATCTAGCTTCATCTGTTATCTAAAATTATTGCTCCAGCCTCTCTTCCAAGCTTCGGGCTCAGATCCTTTATCACCTGCTGGACATTTCCACTTGCATAATCACATTTTAAAAATCAAACTGTTCAGCCATTCTCAAACCATACCTACCATCATCCCCATCAAAATATGTTCAACTGTTAAAAGTCCATCGTTTGTTCCCAAAGCATCTCCATTGTACACTCTCATCCTCTCCTTGATTCTGCTGTTCCTCCCATAAATCCCACTGGTCTCAGTGAATGGTGATACCAGCCTTCCAACTGCTTGAGCCCTGGGTCACTCCTTTCCCCTCTATCTTTGATCTGTCAAAAGGCATTGATATAAGCCTGGGGTGGTGGCACACACTTGTAATCCCAGTACTTGGGAGGCTGAGACAGGAGGATCGTAGGTTCGCAGCAAGCTCAGCAACTTAGTGAGGCCCTCTGCAACTTAGTGAGACCCTGTTCCAAAATAAAAGAATATAATTGGGCTGGGGATGTAGCTCAGAGGTAGAATGCCTCTGGGTTCAATCCCCAGTACCCCCCTCCAAAAGCCATTGCTATATCTAGCTCCAAGGGTGTTTCAGATTCATTAACTTCTCTCTTGCCAACCCCACCTCAAGTCACACCACCCTCATCTCTTACCTATAGTACTAGAAAAGCTTCCTAAGTTTTCTCTCTGCTTCCGTTCTTGTCCCCCTCCAGTTCATTTCAAACCAGCACCGGGAGTGACTTTCTTCAAATACAAATTAGATCAGGTTATTTCTCTGCATAAAAATCCTCTGGCTTCCGGTTGTGCTTAGAATAAAGTCAATCTCCAGTTATTAACTGTGGCCTTGAATGATGTCACCATGGATGCCCCAGCCTTAAGCCCCTCTTCCATTCACTTCCACTTCTCACCGCTTTGGTCTTCGTTCACTGCCTGAGCCTGCCAAGCTCATTCTAGCCCAGGACCTTCGCCCAGGCTGTGGCCTCTGCCTGCAACCCATGGCTGGCTCTCCTCATCTTCAGATCTTGGCTCTCATGGCACTTTCTCAAGGGGCCTTTCCTTGACCACCCGTTATAAAGTATGTTCACCTATTACCCCCTCTCTCAGCGCCAGTTTCCTTTGTAGCATATGTGATACTTTGTAATGATTTATGAGTTTCCCTGTTTTCTCTCTGTCATCCTCACTAAACTGTATGCTTTGGGAAGTCCAATTTCTTGGCCATCTTTCTTGTCTTTTTATCTCTAACTCCCAGCACAGAGCGCAGCAGAAATGAAGCACCCAGTGAACATGCATAGGATGGATGAATGAATGAATGAATGAATGCCTGTTTCCTTGTGTGCATCCCTCACTCCCACCCTAGGAGGTTATAAACTCTGTGAGGTGGCAACTCTTTTGCTATCAATTTTTCTGTTCCCAGAGCCTAGCACACAGCCTGGGCCACAACAAATACTCAATAGATAGTTGCTGAATTGAAGTAAAATGTGGGAGACCAGTTGCAAGACCATAACAAAAACCTGGACTGAAGGCAATGGAGACAAGTTAGAAAGATGGAAGGGAGAGTCACAGGCAGAGGACATGCGTACCTCATATTGCTGGGAAGTCTCCTCTGCGCTGGTCTTGCCTTTCCCAGGCACTGTTAGGTGGTATCTTCTAAGCGTTCCCAGAAGACCTCTGCTGATCTAAAGTCTGCCGAGGCATGTTAGTGAGTGAAAGCAGCCAGGTGAAGAACAAAGCACAAAGTTTGTTCTTATTTCTATAACTGAAAAGATCTGTCTTGCCGGGCATGGTGGCACACACCTGTAATCCCAGTACTTGGAAGTCTGAGATAGGAGGTTCGCAAGTTTGAGGCCAGCCTCAGCAACTTAGCGAGACTCTCAGCAACCTAGCAAGACCCTGTTTCAAAATAAAAATAAAAATGGCTGGGGGTGTAGCTTGGAGGTAGAATGCCCCTGGGTTCAATCTCCAGTAACACACGAAAACATACACACAAAATCTATCTATAAATCTATGTATGTACAGAAAATTTCAACATACTCAAGATATTGTTAACAATTACCACTGAGAGAAGAAGTTAAAGGTAGGAGAAGAAGGCCGGACGTGGTGGCGTACGCTTGTAATCCCAGTACTTTGGGAGGCGGAGACCGGAGGATCCGGGTTCGCGGCCAGCCTCAGCTCTCTCGCTCTCTCTCTCCCTGTCTCTCTCTCTCTCTCTACTTAGTGAGGCCCTCCGCAACTTCGTGAGACCCGGTTTCAAAATAAAGTATAAAAAATAGGGCCGGGGGCGTAGCGCGGAGGTAGAAGGCCCCTGCGTTCAATCCCCCGTACCGCAGGAAATAAAAAAGGTAGGAGAAGAAGATAGAGGTAGGAGAATAGAAGGGAAATCTGTATTTTAATAGATATTCTCTCATGTTAACCTTCTTATTTACCATGTATCATTTTTAAGAAATGCTAACTAATTTTTAAATGAATGAATGTCCCCTTTTGGATTTGTGAACGTGGTCAGATTTAAAATGGACTCTCCCAGGGAGGGCTGTCATCAATTTTGCCTGAAATCAGGAATGAGGGTAAGACATTTTTCCAAACTGCAGCTTACTACATGAATCACATGAGGAGAGCTAGCAGAACAAGGACAGCTAGCCGCTTGCACAAGGACACTTGCCTGGCACCGTCTCTTGAGAGCTGAGTCTAGTGAAACTGCTCGCTATGACTTTAACACTAGTTTTATCAGTAACTGCAGCCACCTGCTGATGAGAACTACCGGGTTCTTGCAGAATGCCCCAAGTGCCAATAAACTTTCTTTCAAAACACACAATGTAGCTTTGCTTTCCCCCTAATAAATCCCAACCTTCCCTTTGTTCCTCTGACATCCCAGAAGCCACCCGCCCGTGCAATACGATTGCTGTCATATTCTTTGTTTATTCCCCAATAAAAGTTCCTTTATTAGTGATTCATCTCTGTGTTTTTCTTGGAGGTTGTCACATTATGGACTTCAACTCTTATGAAGCTAGGTTAACTAAATCAGGTGTTAGTCCCTCGAGATGAATTAAAATAATTAATGTTCATGCAGTACTCTTTAGTTTCCAAAGCGCTTTCGCATTCACTATCTCATTACAACCTGGTGACAAACACATTAGTAGTAACCACATTTTATAAATGAAGAGACACATTCAAGGTAAACAGTACATTGTGGATTTAGGGCTTGAGGGAGATCTATGAATTTCAAATGCTGGTCTTTCCTCTAAACCCAACTGCTCATCTATTCATCATATCATTTGCAAAGGACAGCTTTCTACCTCAACTTCAGATTATACATGTGCATTATGTATATCATATACACATTACTCCATACATATTAATTATGTGTATTATGTACCTACTATTGGAGTGCTGGCTGTCCCTTTAAAACTCTATGGACGGGCGTGGTGGCGCACGCTTGTAATCCCAGTACTGTGGGAGGCAGAGACCAGAGGATCCGGGTTCGCGGCCAGCCTCAGCGCTCTCTCTCTCCCTCTCTCTCTCTCTCTCTCTACTTAGTGAGGACCTCCGCAACTTCATGAGACCCGGTTTCAAAATAAAGTATAAAAAATAGGGCCGGGGGTGTAGCGCAGAGGCAGAATGCCCCTGGGTTCAATCCCCGGTACCGCAAAAACAAAAACAAAAACAAAACTCTATGAGTACTGGGTGTGGTGGCACACACCTGTGTACTTGGGAGGCTGAGACAGAAGGATCTCAGGTTTGAGGACAGCCTCAGCAACTTACCAAGACCCTGTTTTGAAACAAAAAATAAAAAGGGCTGGGGGTGAGGCTCGGAGGTAGAATGCCTCTGGATTAAATCGTAAAAAATAAAACAAAAACAAAAATACCTCTATGAATAACTTTCAGGTTTCTTGTTCTTCATTAAACATCCTGAATAAAGAACCAACAGTACTATTGTTGATTAATGCTGTTCTCTGTTTTATTAGAGAAAATAGAAGAGTAATTTAAGACTCCCCTTCCCTCCACTCTAGTATCCATCAATTTATTATCAGCTTCTGACTTTGTCAGTGGGAACTTTCCATGAGCTCAGGCTCATCATCCCAAATAAAGAACCAACAGTACTATTGTTGATTAATACTATTCTCTGTTTTATTAGAGAAAATAGAAGAGTAACTTAAGACTCCCCTTCCCTCCACTCTAGTATCCATCAATTTATTATCAGCTTCTGACTTTGTCGGTGGGAACTTTCCATGAGCTCAGGCTCATGATCCCAATATTGCTCCCAGGTAAGTCTCTTGCTCATTGTCATAGCCCTGCTAGTATCAGAGTAGTGAGAATGAACTCTTGACAGATCAAGTTTCAGTGTTAATAGTATAAAATAGGAGAGGGGGCATCTAAGCTTCTCCTCTTTCATGTTAGTCTGTTACTTGACAGAGTTTTTGGGTAAACTGAGCAGATAGCCCCTGCCACAACTGATTAGGAAAGGGGCTTCTTTCCTCCCTCTTCACCTGGTTTTTTCAACCTGTTTGCACATTGGAACCACCTACAGAGCTTAGTAAAAGAAATGCTAATGAGAATATTAAGTCAATTCATAAAAAGTAATACATGGACATTTGTATTTTTAAAACTGATAGAATTAAGTCTGGCGTGGTGGCGCACACTTGCAATCCCAGTACTTGGGAGGCTGAGAAAGGAGGATCCGGGTTCGCGGCCAGCCTCAGCTACTTAGTGAGGCCCTCGGCAACTTTGTGAGACCCTGTTTCAAAATAAAAAATAAAATAGGACTAGCGGTGTAGCTCAGAGGCAGAATGCCTCTGTTTCAATCCCCAGTACAGCAACAACAACAACAACAAAAACTAATCGAATTAGTTCAGATTGTCTGGGGCTGCATTTAGCAGCTGACTTCTGGGTCTATGGGGATGCAGTTTTTCCTTGAAGTAAACCTTATCTGCAGCCTTATCAAAGTCCTCTAACAGCCCCAGTGGTCTTGGCCAGCTTGGTCTCCCCTGCTCAGTGGGGCTGAACTCTGGGCCCCCAGCTGAGGCTGCCTCTCACTAAAACACCAGCCTGGTCTATGTCTTTCTGTTGTGCCTCTGCATGATGCAAGAAGGCTCCAGACCTAGGCAGAAATTCACCTCTTTTTATCTTTTGCCACAAAGTATAAACTTTACCCACTGGCACACCTGAAATATAAGCCAGATGGACCTATTCTCAATCAATCACAGTTTCTACACTTCAAGACCTGCTAAAGAATACAGCCTGGAACTGCCTGCTCTCCCATGCCTGAATAAAATCCAACTAAAATTTTGGTCAAGTCGTGTGAATCACCCTTTTGACTAGATTCCATATGCTCCATCCCTACACAGAGCCACACCTTCATTTATCTTAGGTTTCCACACAAATGTCACCCACAATGCTAACACTGAATATCATGAGACTGGATTTTTGTAATGAGTTAATAAGAGGAATAGCTACGTGAATGCCAGCCCTTTGATTTTAAGGAAAAGTACTTTTGAAGACAGTCGCTTCTGTCTTGCTCAGTGGAAAATAGCAACTATTTTGTTCATTGTATTCAATCAGCAAATGTTTATTAACCACCTCTTTTGGACAGATAGATAGATGGATCAGGTAGATATCCATGTCAGAGTTTATGAGCTTTGCCTTTATGCTATACTGTCTCAGGGAGAGGCAGGTGGGCAGTTTATGGGCAGTTTATTTATTAGTAGTGTGGACATTTTTTGTTGGTATTTTTTTATTGGTGCATTGTAATCATACATCTTGATGGGTTTCAGGATGGTAGAAGTATACATGCACACATCAGTCAATTAGCTCTCCCCCAATTCCAACCCCCATTCCTTCCACCTTCTCTCCTTCTCGTGCACAGCATAGTAGTTGTCTTTGATAAGTTTGTGTATGTACATTCTGTGCATTAGGGTGTTTCCCTCTTCCCCCCTCCCATCTCCCTCAGTTAGGTCACCTTCTTTACTCATCTAACGTTTCTCCATCTTTGTCTGGACTCCCTCCTATGCCCTATTCTCCCTAGCTTCCACATATTAGAGAGAACATCCGACTTTTCACTTTCTGTGATTGACTAATCTCACTTAGCATAATGTTCTCTAATTCCATCCATTTCCTGCAAATGATGTAATTTTATTCTTCTTTATGACTGTGTAAAATTCCATTGTGTACCTATCTCATAGTTTTGTAATCCATTCATCTGTTGATGGACATCTTGGCTGGTTCCGTAGTTTGGCAATTATGAATTGTGCAGCTATAAACACAGATACGCATGCATTAGTCTGGTTTCCATTCTTTTGGGTAGATACCTACAAGTGGTATTGCTGGGTCATATGGTAGGTTCATTCCCATTCTTCTAAGGATCCTCTACACTGTTTTCCAAAGTGGTTCCACTAATTTGCAATCCCACCAACAGTGTATTAGAGTTCCTACTTCTCCATATCCTTGCCAGCATTTGTTATTGTTTGTGTTTTTAATGATTGACATTCTAATTGGGGTTAGGGTAGTTTTGATTTGCATCTCTCTGATTGCTAATGATGTTGAACATTTTTTCATATATTTATTGGCCATTTGTATTTTTTCTTTTGTGAAGTGTCTATTTAGTTCACTTGCCCATTTTTTGATTGGGTTGTTTGTTTTTTTAGCTGTGAGTTTCTTGAGTTTTCTGTATATTCTAGATATTAGTCCTCTATCAGAGGAGTAGCTGGCAAAAATCTCACCATTCCATCGGCTCTCTGTTAAGGTTCTTGATAGTTTCCTTTTCTGCACAGAAGCTCTTCAGTTTAATGCAATCCCACGTATTGGTCCTCTTTTTAACTTCTTGTGTTGTTGGGGTCTTGTTGAGGAAGTTTTGCCTGTGCCTATGTATTGAAGAGTTGGACCTATGCCCTCTTCAAGTAGCTGAAAGGTCTCTGGTCTAATTTCTGGGTCTTTGATCCATCTTGAATTGACTCTTGTGCAGGGTGAGAAAGTGGGGTTTATTTCCATTTTTCTGCATGTGGTTAACCAGTATTGCCAACAGCATTTGTTGAAGAGGTTTTTTTTTCCAGTGTATGTTTTTGGCTCCTTTGTCAAAAATCAATTGGCTGTAAGTGTGCAGATTTGTTTCTGAGTCTTCTATTCTGGCCCATTGGTCTATGTGTCTGCTTTTGTGCCAATACCATGCTATTTTTATTATTATGGCTCTGTAGTATAGTTAGAAGTCAGGTATTGTGATGCCTCCTGCATAGTTCTTTTTTTTTTTTTTT
>PVJS01044718.1:0-16539 GCA_004027185.1 Glis glis
AGAGAGTGTGTGTGTGTGTGTGTGTGTGTGTGTGTGTGTTACTGGGGATTGAACCCAGGGGCATTCTACCTCTGAGCTACACCCCCAGCCCTATATTATTTTTATTTTTGAAACAGGGTCTCACTAGGTTGATGAGAGTCTCACTACTTGCTGAGGCTGTCCTCGAACCTGAGATCCTCCTGTCTCAGCCTCCCAAGTACTGGGATTACAGGAGTATACCACCACCCCCGGCTGAGAATTAGGTTTTAGACATGTTAAATTTGAGATGTTTACTGGATAATTCCAGTGGAAAGGTTGAGTAAGCATTTGGATGTGAGTCTGAAGTTCAGAGGAGAAGTCCAGGCTGAAGGAACAAATGTGGGAGTGATTTGCATGCAGATGGCCCTTCCAAAAGCCTATCCTTGAGTTGGCTGGAAACATGGTCACTGATTATGACATAGAGATTTCCTTCTGGCAAAGCCTAATTCTTTTGCCTTCCTCTCTGCCCTCCAAGGAGAGAAGATGGGGCTCTCAATCTTTGCCCTGTTGACCCTTACTGTGTTCCTGCTGCTGCTGGCAGACAAAGTGCCTGAGACCTCTCTGTCTGTCCCTATCATTGTCAAGTATCTCATGTTTACCATGATCCTCGTCACCTTCTCGGTCATCCTTAGCGTTGTGGTCCTCAATCTGCACCACCGCTCACCCCACACCCACCAAATGCCTCTTTGGGTCCGTCAGGTAAGAGAAATTCCCTCCTCCAACCTGTGTTAACTCCCAATCCTAGCATTTGGTTTTTTGTCCAGATATCACTTCTCCCTCCCACCAACCTCAACTTCCATTTCACAGACCTTAGGAAGAACTATAGCTACCTGGTAGGGTGTTGAAGTGCCAAAGCCTGTTGGGTGTTGAAACATTACACAATTAATTGTACCTTCCCATAATTATCATTTCATAGATCCCATACTCTCTTCGTCAATACTGTCTATCTTTAGTCCCAGGGAAACATTCTCAGGGATAGGTACAGTCCTCAAACCTTTCTTCTCAGGATGCCTCCCAAACCCACTAAACAGCTCTCAAGACTGTTAGGTTGCATTTCCTTGTCTGTGTAGCTCCGTGAGACCATGTGCATGCATGCGTGATAATGGGCACACAGAATGGGGGTGGTTGGCTGCTTTCCTTGTCATGAAAGCATGAGAGCTCCCTCCAATATGCCTCTTCTACTCTGCAGATCTTCATCAACAAGCTCCCTCGGTACCTGGGTCTGAAGAGGCCCAAACCTGAGAGAGACCAGCTGCCGGAGCCCCCTCACTCTTCTTCTCCAGGAAGTGGTTGGGGTCGGGGAACAGATGAATATTTTATCCGGAAGCCGCCCAGTGATTTTCTCTTCCCCAAACCCAACAGGTAGTACCTGCTACACCCACCACCCACATGGAAGGGACAGGGAGAACTACAGTTCCCAGAGGCTGTGCGGAAGCTGGCGCCCATGTTCCTGGAAGATGCTGTGGTTGAGCATTATGGGAATTGTAGTATCCCTTCCGCTGCCTGCTTTGCAGGTGACAAATAAAGCTTAGGGGGGTGGAAGAAGTTGAGCGCTGGCGGAAGAGCCTGAAGGGCCCTTTCAGGCTTTCAGAACCGGCAGGTTGTTGGAGGAGGCAGCTGGAGCGGGACCTAGGTCGCGGGCTGTTCTGGTCCGGGGCGTGGCCAAACAGTCACGCCTCTTCCAGATTCCAACCTGAACTATCTGCCCCCGACCTGCGGCGATTTATCCATGGTCCAAACCGCACTGTGGGCCTGCCTTCCGAACTACGGGAGGTCGTTTCCTCGATCAGCTACATCGCTCGACAGCTGCAGGAACAGGAGGACCATGATGCAGTAAGTCCGAGGAGAGTAGAGTAGGGCAGGGCCTCGGTGATCTTGGCTCCACCCGCAAATTTAAGCCCCGCCCCTGACATTCACTTCCACTTATGATTGGAGGTTTGTCTCACTTGGTCCCGCCCCCTGCTTTCCGAGGGGGTGGTCCCTCTAATCAGTGGCTCCACTAGGTCTCTTCTCTGGACCCTGCGGGCACAGACCCGGGACGGGTATGGGGCTGTGGGGGCGGGCTCCCATGAGGATCTGGGTTTGGAGCTCAGAAGGTTTCCTCTGCCTACCTACAGCTGAAGGAGGACTGGCAGTTTGTGGCCATGGTGGTAGACCGCCTCTTCCTGTGGACCTTCATCATCTTCACGAGTGTCGGGACATTGGTCATTTTCTTGGACGCTACGTACCACTTGCCCCCTCCCGACCCCTTTCCTTGAAGATTGGAGGGCTGAGCCTCAGGCCCCCAGCCAGTTGAACTAAGAGTTTGGCGAGTTTAAACTGAGTTTCTCCCTCTCTACCTCTACTCTTTCACTAGGAACCCAGCCCTCTTATTTCATTTCTTGGGAGGGCGCTGAAGTGGGACTGAGGGATGGGAAGGATGGCCTTGGACCCAACTGAAATGCCTATCAGTTTGTTTACTTTTTGGGTTCTTGAGGAGGCTCCTTTGGATATCAACCAAAGAGCACGAACTAGGTTGTAAGCCTTATGAGGGCAGGAAATGTGTCATGTGTCTTGCTCACTGTAATGTCCCCAGCACCTTGCAATGACTTAACATTTGCAATGCTTAACAGTTGTTGACTGAAGAGGGGGTACATTTCTGGAAGGAAATAACACCAATTAATACTGCCTACATTCAGCTTGGCGTAGGGGTGCAGGTCTGTACTTTGGAGGCTGAGACAGAAGGATCGCGGCGGCTTCGAGACCAGCCTCAGGAATTTAGTGAGGCCCTCAGCAACTTAGCGAGACCCTGTTTTAAAGTAAAAAATAAAAAGAGCTGGGGGTGTAGGTCAGAGGTAGAATGCCCCTGGGACCCTGGGTTCAATCCCCAGTACCAAGAAAAAATATAAAATAAAAAATAGCGCCTACATTTGCATATTGAGACTAGTGATTTTTTTTTCCTGTTTTTGCCTTTCTGTTATTGAAAAAAAATAGCTGGGAACCATGGTGTATGCCTGTAATCCCAGTACTTGAGACTGAGACAGGAGGATCTCAGGTTCAAGGCCAATCTCAGCAATTTAAGGAAATCTTCAGCAATTCAGGGAGACCCTGTTTTGAAATAAAGAAAGAAGAGCTGGGCGTGGTGGCACACACTTGTAATCCCAGTACTTGGGAGGCTGAGACAGGAGGATCGCAGGTTCAAAGTCAGCCTCAGCAACTTAGTGAGGCTGTCAATAACTTAGTGAGACCCTGTTTCCAAATAATAAAATAAAAAGGGCTGGGGTTGTAGCTCAGAGGCAGAATGCCCCTGAGTTCAATCCCCAGTACCACACACACACACACAAAAAAAATAAATAAAGAAAAGAAAAGAAAAAGAAAAAGAAAGAAGCTGGGCATGGTGGTACGCTCTTGTAATCCCAGTACTTGGGAGGCTGAGACCGGAGGATCCGGGTTTGCAGCCAGCCTCAGCTACTTAATGAGGCCCTCCGCAATTTAGTGAGGCCCAGTTTCAAAACAAAGAATAAAAAAAATAGGGCTGGGGGTGTAGCTCGGAGGTAGAATGCCCCTGGGTTCAATCCCCAGTACCAAACCAAACAAAACAAAACTGTATTTCTAATGAGAAAAGGAAAAAAAAGCTTTTTTTGATGGTACTGGGGATTGAACCCAGAGGCATTCTACCTCCAAGCTACACCCCCAGCCCGATTTTATTTATTTGGAAACAAGGTCTCGCTAGATTGCTGAAAGGGTCACTAAATTGCCGAGGCTGGCTTTGAACCTGCAATCCTCCTGTCTCAGCCTCCCAAGTACTGGGATTACAGGCGTGCACTATCGCGCCTGGCAAAAAAAAGCATTTAAAAAAATCTCCATTCAACTTCCAGCTTTGATACTCAAGTGACTAAACTGTTCTGTATTTGTTTCCTCATCTGTAAAATGAAGCTTGTAACAGTATATGCCCTCATAGTATATACCCTGACAGTATACATCAGAGTTTGCAAACTGGTATGTTTTGATTGGCCCACGTTGTGGCCTGAACAGTTTCAAATTCAGTTAGCTCACTACTTTTAAATTTTTGCTAAAGCTGGGCGTGGTGGCGCACGCTTGTAATTCCAGTACTTGGGAGGCCGAGACAGGAGGATCGCAGGTTTGCGGCCAGCCTCAGCTACTTAGTGAGGCCTCCGCAACTTAGTGAGACCCTGTTTCAAAATAAAGAATAAAAAATAGGGCTGGGGGTGTGACTCAGAGGTAGAATGCCCCTGGGTTCCATCCCCAGTACCGCAAAAAAAAAAAAAAAAAAAAGAATTAAAAATAGGGCTGGGGTTGTGGCTTGGAGGTAGAATGCCTCAGGGTTCAATCCCCAGTACTGCAAAAAAAATTTTTTTTTTATTTTGTTATTTCACAGAGACATCTGGATCTCTGGCTTCTCTTGAAAAAAAAAATTAAAAACTATGGGAGCCAGGCATGGTGGTGCACACCTCTAATCCCAGTACTTGGGAGGCTGAGACAGTAGGACTGGGGGTTCAGAGCCAGTCTCAGCAACTTAGCAAGACCCTGTTTCAAAATAAAAAATAATTGGAAAAAAAAAAGGACTGGGGATATGGCTCAGAGGTAGAATGCCCCTGCATTCAATCCCCAGTACCAAAACCAAAAAAATCTCTGGTAATAACAGACCTGGTTCTCCTGTTGGCAGCTACTTGCTAGAGCTGATTAGTGGCTGCCCACTCTGGTCAAGGTATTCTTGCCGGAATTCCTAGAAGCTCACCAACCAGCCTCACTCATTTCAATAGGGAGGCTAGGAGTGGGAAAGGTCATGTTTCTTATAGCTACCACACATTTTATGGCTCAATTTACTTGTGTGTGTGTGTGTGTGTGTACGCACACACGTGTGTGTATACGCACGTGCGTGTGCGTGTGGTACTGGGGATTGAACCCAGGGGCGTTCTACCTCTGAGCTACACCCCCATCCCTATTTTATATTTTATTTTGAAACAGGTTCTAAGTTGCAGAGGGTTTCACTAAGTTGCTGAGGTTGGCCACAAATCCCCCCCATCTCAGCCTCCCAAATACTGGGATTACAGGCATGTGCCACCATGCCTAGCTCTCAATTTACTTTCAAATTGGAATAAGGGTAGGACCTGGTTTAAGGCCAGGCTGTTCAAGGATATAGAGATTTTGCACCCAGCAGTTGTGCACAGCAGGCTGTGTGAAGTGGACTGGATTAATATTTCTGTGTGGAGGTCAGACCAAAATCAGCTAGAGCCCAATGGCTACAGCAATTACAGTGGAAAACCAAGAGTCAACAAACCTCATACCTATGAAATTGCTGGAAGTTGCTGTCCTAAAAGGGAGAACAGGGGTACAACTCCCAGGATCCCTGTGGGATAAGGAGAGCACGTCCCTTTTCCCCAGACCCATCAGCCACACAAATAACTGCACCTGGCATCCCACTGTGGAGCACAGTTCATTTGTCTTGTTGGTTTATTGGCCTAGAGAGTTGGACACACACACAAATGCGGAGATAAATATTGGTCAGTTTCTCTAAATCTGGGTCCTCACTACGTATAGAGCTAGAGGCTGTAGAATTCTAAATCTTGCGTGCTGCGGCACAGAACCAGTGGCCTTCCCACTGTCATCGCCCTTCTTCCCAGGGAACATGGGGAAAGAGGGCACAAACCGATAAAACTTGATCATTTTCAAATGACAAAATTGCAAATTTCCAACATCTTAAACTCACGATATTCAAATTCCCCAGCTCAAATACATATATATTTTAATCTCCACTTTGCCACAATCTCATTTGTTGCCCAGAACCACCAAATTCTGTAAGCTATTTTCCTTAATCACATTTTCAAAAAAATAAAATAAAATAAATGCCTACAATTTCAATGCTTCCAAAATGTCCATGGTTTTGGAATTTTGACCTATTCTGAAATTCAGATTCCCTGGTCCATCCTCAACCCCTTCAATTCTCCTGTGCCTTCCTGCCTCAGAGGAATACAGGTGAAGGGTACGGAGGGACCATCCTCACGTCTATCCCCTGCCTCCAGGCCTTCCTCAGTCTCTCTTCTCTTGTGGTTCCGCTGTATATATAGATATTTATAATTTGTGTGTAGATATATATATATATGTATTCTTTATTATGTATTCTTCGCAGTTTTTCTAAAGTGCCAGAAACAAGATTTGTGGGAATTTTTAGTGATTTTTTTTTTGCATTTTTCCCTGTTTGAAAGTTTCCCCCCCTTAAAAATTGGAACTTGGTACATTCAGTAGGAAATTCTTCACTCGGGCTGTGGCCAAGACCAAGAAAAGTGCAAAGAGACAGAGAAGGAATGAAGGAGCGACTCCTCCCTCCATGTTGAACATTCAGGGAGCCTTTCTAGCGCTTCCCGTCCTATAGGCACCCTATAGGCAGGGAGGGTGCCAGGGGCCGGAGGATGCTCCCAGCCCTCCCCAAATTCACTTCCCTCCAAAAGCCATGATCTTGCCCTCTAGGCAGTTGCTGAGAAGGCAGCCATCTTGGCCCCAAAAACAGTAGCTGGGAGAAAAGCTGCCATCTTGATGACAGCAACCTTTCCCCGTTTTTAAACTGCACTCCTCTAATTCCCATTTGTCAAATCTGCTCCCCCAAACTGGCTCTCCCCTTGTGAGCTGTTTTGTTTTTGCTTTTTTTTTTCTTTTCTTTTTAGGTGGGGAGATGGGTGGGATGAGAAATGTTAATCCAATCATTGAGCAGGGAGGCCCTGTTTTCAAAGAGAATTAGGAACAAACATTTCATCATCTCCCCCACTGGAAGGAAATAGGGGACCCCTGACCAGGGTTAACTAGTGCAAATTAGGGATTAGGGACTATTTAAGGTCCCTGTACCCCATCCCTAGGCTGGGATCTTTGGGTGTGGGGAACTGAGTCAAAGATGGGGTGTAAGGTGCTATTTTGGAGGGAAAGTTGGTGGGGATACCCCAAAGCCCACCAGTAGAGTAGGATGGTTCCCCCAAAACCATCTGTAGTGATTGGTGAGGAGAGTGACACTGGGGAAGATGGGGGTAAAGGTAAGGATGGAAGGTCATGTGCAAATCTTGGGCTTATCCACCTATCCAACCCCCATCATTTTTCTGGCTATTTGGTCTAGTCTGGGAGAAACCATCAGGGAAAAAAAGGGGGGAGGAGGAGGAGAAAGTAGAGTCCCTTTTCCATCCCATATGAAGCTCTTCCCTCCTGGCCCCCAAATCTGATTTAGCCCAGAAGAGGCCATATGAAAAGGCAGAAAGAGGTGTGATCTATTCACCTCTTTTGCCTTGGAAGAATCTGGGGCTCACTGGATTTGAGGGTCAAGGTAGGGCCAAGATTTCCCTGCCCTGGGCTGGAAAAGTGCTCAGCCATGGAATAGAGGGGTAGCCCTCCCGTCAACATCTCCTTGACCTGGATGGGGCGAGGCCATCTCCAAAGTCTAGGAGTACGGAAAGGAACATGGAAGATCCAAAGGCATGGAAGCCAAGGAAGGCGAGGCATCTGAACGTGAAGGAAACAGGGACAGAAAAAACCCACTCTTGGGAAGAATGGACTCTAGTGCCATGCTCCCAGGCAGGTGGGTTGGGTATCACAATGGTCTGGTCCAGGCCCTGGGCCGCAAAGTATGGAATGTGCTAGGAAGCATCTGGGGAAAGGCTTAGAGAAAGCTTCAGAACGAGGGGGCATCATTAGGTGAGAGAGATGGTTTCCCCCTAAGTTTATGAATCAGGGGAGCAGGTTAGACATTCAGAGCTGGTGGGGGCCGTGAGTAGAGATTCAGATACATATATTGCTCAGTTGCCCCAAGGGCTGGAGAAGAGATGGGAGCTGGCCCTGCCCCTCATGGAGGCCATTCCCTGGAGGAAGATTGAGAGGGGAACCACCAAAGATCCCTTCCCAGGAGACGGGAAAACTACAATCTCACACAAAGCAGCTGACCCCTGAGCTCCAGGGGCCCCCAAGTCCCTGCACAAGAGTGTGGTGGGGCTCCCAAGGGGCAGGGAGGCCAGGGAGCTGGTAGTGGTAGGGGATTCAGGGAGGGTAACATCTGGTGAAAGGGGGTCTGGCCCTAGAGTTCATCCTACATCTCCCTTCTGGGTTCTCTCCACCCCTGCCCTTTCCCCTTCTCCCTTAGGGGGAACTGATGGAGGAAGAGTTGGGGGAGGTGGAGTTGGGGGAGTAGGGGGTGCTGCTTGAGGATTCACTGCGTAGCCAAAGACCCCTGGTAGGAAGGGAAGGGCTCCCCCACCCTTCTCATCAGGTAGGACCATGTTGAGAGCAACTGGGAGAGCAGCCAAGTTGCTGAAGTTGTAAGGGTAGGCAGCAAGGAGCTGGGGACCATAGACCAGTGGGTAGGGCTCAGGGTAGAAGGTGACTTTGGCAGCCCCCACCCCCTCCATCCGGTCCCCCTCTGAAACCCCCGCTGGCCCCTCACTCCCAGATTTCCCTCTGCCTCCACCAGATTCCCGGCCACTCCCTATCAGGGCCAGTGGAAATTCCTGCACAGGCTGGTATGCATAGCTGCCCCCACCTGCCACGGGGGGCTCCTCACCCCCTGAAATGACAGGGTCTTGGAGCGAGGCTAGCTCAGAAGCTTCCTCGGCAGCAGTGCTCCCACCGCCTGCCTCCCCACTGGATGAGGACACTTGCATCTCCTGGGGAGCCTCCTCCTTGATGTCCCCGGGCCTGGTGCTGGCGCTGCCCTTGGAGTAGGCAATGACAGGTGTGGGGGTGCCTCCAGGCCGCTCTGCAGCATGCCTCTGCCCATGGCGGCTCAGTGCAGCTGCGGTTTTGCACACCTTGGCGCAGTGCGGGCAGGTGAAGCGCGTGGAAGACCTCCGTCCAGCCCGGGAGCTGTGGGAGCCCCCACTGTGGGCCTCCTGGTGCCTTCGCAGCTTCCTCAGGGTGGCAAAAGTCTGGGCACAGTCCCCACAGCGGTGCCTCCGCTCGCCACGGATACGCCCTACTGGGCTCTCCACCGCTGGGGTCTCCTCCCAGCCTCTCCGTTCCAGCTTCTGCCTCCAGCGTGGTGGCCGTCTTCCCCGGGGCATCCCGCCACCCCCACTGCCACTGCCACCACCACCGGCAGCCCCAGCCTTGCGCTTAGGCTTGTATGAGTAGTAGGGCCTCCAGAGCTCGTCTTCCCCACCATCCTTGGATTCCTCCTCGTCCTCCCCCTCCTCCTCGCCATCTTCTTCCTCTTCGTCCTCCTCCTCGCTCTCCTCTGCCTCTTCTCCACTCAGCTCTCCAGGACGCAGGTCAGTTTCTGAGATGCGGCGCTTGACAATGGCCTCCTCCCCGATTCGCACGGTGATCTGACACAGTGGAGGCGGAGCCTGTAGCTGAGAGGAGCCCCGGCCTGGCCCTGGGGGGGCACCCCCACCCCCGCTAATCCCACCCACTGGTTTGGCCGTGTAAGTCAGAGTCCTCCCTGCCCGTGGATTCCGGCTCTTGGCCTCCTCGGTGGCGGTGGCGGGCCCTGCAGCTGTGGCAGGGCTGACAGCGGCGGTGGCTGGGCTGGTGGGTGTTGCTGCAGGCTCAGGGGGAGGAGGTGGGTACTCCCGTTTCTTGGGGGGCCTCGGGGGAGCAGTGTAAGTGATGACTGAGGCAGCCTGGGACCCTCCTGTGCTGGTGGGTCCACTCCCTGCTCCACCACTGCTACTGCCCCCATGGACAATGACAGAAGGAGCTGGATGAGCAAAGGTGATGACAGAGGGTGGTGGGCCAGGTTCTGGGGCAGGTGGGGGTCTGGGTGGGGGACTGGCTGGCATTGCCACAGGGGCCGGTGTGTGGAGGCTTGGAGAAAGAGGGGCCTCCGGGGCTCCCTGGCTGTAGGTCTTATAGGGCCGCTTGGCCGCCCGCATGGGGAGCAAGCGGTACAGCTTCAGGGTATTGAGCTTGGGCTTGTAGCCTCCATTGGGTGTCTTCTCACTGGCTAGAAGGCCGGGGCTAATGCCATGGAAGGCTCGCTGGTGGGTCTTCAGGTTATAATAGGTGACAAAGGTCTCCCAGCAGAAGATGCACTGGTACCTGGGCCAGGATAGCAGGGAACAGGGCAGGAACAGAGCCACTTGAGTCAGGGGCCCTGAAGCCAGGGCCTCAGCTTCCCACATCCTCTGCAGCCCTCACATCTATAACTCCCCCAGCCGACTTCTCACCCTCCCTTCATGCTGCTCGCCTCACCCTGCCAGCCTCCGGAGGGCTGCTAGTGCCAGCTCAGCAGCCCCCACCCGCTGCAAGAGTCTCGGCCTCAGCTGTTCCATCTGTGAACTGGGAATAATCACACATCCTAACTCACAAAGCCTCCTCCTGAAGCACGAATGATAGAACCGGGAACGACTGGAGAACAGGGACACATAGGGAGTACCAGGCACTCTTCTGAGCATTACAGGTACTGGTAGACATGCCTTGGCTCCCATACTCCTCCTCTGTGAGGGCATCTTTCTCTTTCCTTCCTGGCCTTCCCCATAGCACCAGGCCAGGACATGGCAGGCAAGTGCTGAAGGAACTGGGGCTGGAGGGAGGTCTGTGGGTGAGTGACAGTGAGCAGGGCCCAGGGCATATGTAGGCCAGACTCAGGATGGCTTTCTAGGCACCGCTCTGCACATTCCCTTCCTTGTCCCTGAGTTCTGAGGGTGGACCTTTGACTCCCCTGGGCCCAGGCCACTCACCTGCGCTCCCCTGTGTGCCACACCTCATGCTTGGTGCGGTACTCAGCCAGGGCGAACACCTTCTCACAGTAGCGGCAGGGGTACTTCCTCCGCCATGAGTGGACATTGCTGTGCCGCTTCAGGCTGGACAGGGTCACGTAGGAACGCTCACAGGCTGCGCACACGTACAGCACGTGGCCACCCACCACCTTCACCACGTGCTCAGGGCCACCTCGGAAGCCCACAGGTGGGGGCAGGGCTGAGGCATCCACTCCTGCAGGACCACCAGCGCCAGAGCTCCCAGCTCCCAGCCCTGCAGACCCCCGAGTTCCGGTCCCCCGCCGACACTGGGCCTCATGGGTCTGCAGCCGCTTAGGATGGATGAAGCTTTTTCCACATCGGGGGCAAGGGACGGGCCGCCGGGACAGGGCGGGCTGTGAGTCAGAGGCCTGGGCTTCAGCCCTGTCCCACTCTCCATCTGGCCTAGGCCCAGGCCCAAAGCTGTCCTCTTCAGGCTGCGAAGTGGCCATGGGGGCTGGGGTAGGAGGTACCCAGGCATCGCCTCCCTCCCCCAGGCCCTGCAGGCGGGAGATGCCCAGCCGGCGCCCCAGAGCTCCGATCTCTGCCACTGCTGCCCCATCCCCTCCACCACCAGGAAGTGCCAGCCGGGCACTGTAGATGAAGTTGAGGACATCAGAGAAGGCAGCGGCTGGGACCCCTGGCAGCTCCAGGACCCGGGGAGGGGATGAAGCAGGGGGAGAGGCTGGAGGGGGAGAGGAGGAAGAAGAGGAAGAGGAAGAAGAGGAGGAGGAAGAGGCAGCTGTGGTGGTGGCAGGGTTGGGGGCGGAGCCCCCAGTAACTGGTGGGAGGGGCAACGGGGCTGAAGCTAGCAGGGCCTCTCTGAAGAAGGGACTAGAGGCAGCCAGGACACTACGGTGAGCAGGGAACTTGGTGTCTCCAGCTATGAGGGTGACATCACAGAAGAGGCCACGGAGCCGCTGCTCATTGAGCTGGCGCAAGACGGCAGGGGCATGGGACGGGTCCGTCACCTCTGCAGGGGGGGGCATGGCGCCAGCCTAGACATGGAGAGAAGAGGCCAGGGAGAGTCTCAGAGGCTGAGCAGAGGTGAACTGGGAAAGGGTCAGAGGCTGCTGGTCAGAAACTGGTAGAAGGCTGAGTAACCTCTGGTCACAGAAGTCAGAGCTGGGTGTGGTGGCACATGCCTGTAATCCCAGAACTTGGAAGGCTAAGACAGGAGGATTGCAGGTTGGAGGACAGCCTCAGCAAATAGTGAGACTCTCATCAACCTAGCGAGACCCTGTTTCAAAATAAAAATAAAATAGGGCTGGAGGTGTAGCTCAGAAGTAGAATACCCCTGGGTTAAAAAAAAAAAAAAGAAGTCAGGGGTTAACACTTAGCCACCCAAGTCTGGCCAATGTACAAGACCAGTATGTCTAACATCTGGGGCTAGAAGAAAGGCGGGGATACCACAGGCAGGGTAAGCAATGGAAACCCCTCTCTCATCGGAAGGATGAGGAAGCCTCCACAATGACCGCTAACCATTTCCCAGAACTCCCCAGCCTGGACAAAATGGCTGCCCTTGCTGGCCTGCTGCCTTAGGTCTAGTTTTCCCTAGCGGCGCGGCAGTCCTCTGGGCACCCTCTCACCTGAGAGCACAGTCAACATGGAGCGGACTGGGGGGTGGCTCAGTGAGTCCCTTCTGCCCGGCCTCTTCTTTCTGTGGAGAAACAGAAACCATGTCAGGGGAACTGAGAGGAGACAGGAAAGGTCCTCAGGATGAGAACTGGAAGGAAAGGACAGCAGGAAGTGGGCAGTGGTGCAGTGGTCCGGGTCAGAGAGGACGCCTGCAAGCTCTGCAGACCCTGACTCCTCCCAGGAGTCTCTGTCTGGTTGTTTAGGTGTGTCCAATCAGACCTACGAGGTCACACAGATTATTACAGAGCCCTGTTCTGCTGGCCCAGAGAAGTACAACAAGATCATTTGCATGTTCCCAATTCGCCTCAAAACAAAACAGCAGCACAGTTCAATCCCATAGATTTAGGGAGGCCTGTCAGAAGCTTTGAGTCCCTTTGGCTCAATCTTGGAACTCAAAGGAAATCAAAGATTTTCATGTTGTCTTTTATCACAATGGGCTTATTTACATATCAAAATAGATTTGCCTAAGCTTTTTATTGGTCTAAGTTACTAGATATTTAGATTAGGAGAGGGCCTCCTTATACCCCCTCCAACGCCATGCCATAAATCTTAGAGGTGCTAGGTGACCGCTGAAGACCACTGACTTGCAGACACGTGCCAGCTTGTTCCAGTCTCCAGAGAGCACTGGAAAGGCTACCAGACCAGGAGTGGGGAGCCTTGGGTCCCACTCCTTACTCTGAGACCTGATGGTCCAGAGACTTGGCTTAAAAAGTAGGGAAATGCAACTCCTACCTCACCTCTTTCTGGGAGGCTTGTCCAAAAGGAATAGCAGGCAACCAAACTCGAGTTACAGCAGTCACCCAAGGGTACTGCAGGGCCTTGGGTTCCCATCTTTCAGTTGAAGATCTGAGTTCCAGAGCCATCCATACAAGTGCCTTATCCAAAGATGCACAGAGCTGGTAATAACAAGTGGAGCCTGTCCATAGATCTAGGCCTGCTGGCCTGAGAGCTCCGGGGCCTCTCTCATCTGCCCTCCAGGGACCCTAGGAGCTCTGGCCTCTTTGGGGGTGAGGGGAACCTTCCGAATATCTTGGGTCACACATATTATCAGAGGACCCTGCATCATGTAATTCCCACCTCCTGAAAGATGCTCTTTTCCCATTTATTACCCATACCTCATTTCACATTCCCCCAAAGATAGCTCTGATTCCTTGCCTAGGCAGGAAGAAGGAAGGTAGTAAACAGAGGTGATATTCAAAAGTTTTAACAACCCTGATTGCCAGGCATGACCAGGAACTGGTCAAGTGTACCCTGTTCATTGCTAGATGGTGAATAGGTAGGGAATCCTGGGGAAAAGGCCTCAACCCATCCATGGGCTATGTTCAGGCCTCCTATTCTTTTCTATGATAGCCCCCATCCACTGGAACCCGAAGAGTTGGCACTTTATTTGCATTATTTCATTTGTTTCTCACTGCTACCCTGAAAGGTAGGAGTTAGCTTTCTCATTTTAAGGTGACTGAGGCTCAGATGTGCTAGGCAGCTCACCTAAGTAGATATGCAATGTGGGGGGGGGGACCAGAAACTGAACCCAGGTTCTATTTTTTGTGTGTGTGTGTGGTCCTGGGGATGGATCCCAGGGACATTCTACCTCTGAGCTATACTCCCAGACCTATTTTGTTATATTTATTATGTTTTTGTGTGTATGTATGTGTGTGGTATTGAGGATTGAACCCAGGGGCATTCTACCTCTGAGCTACACCCCAGTTCTATTTCATTTTTTATTTTGAAACAGAGTCTTACTAAGTTCTGGAGGGCCTCACTAAATTGCTGAGGCTGGCTGTGAATCTGCGATCCTCCTGTCTCAGCCTCCCAAGTACTAGGATTACAAGCATGTACCACCACACCCAGCTGGGACTTTCTATCTCTAAGCTACACCCTCAGCCCTTTTAAGCTGGTGTTGAACCTGCAATCCTCCTGTCTCAGTCCCCAAGTACTAGGATTACAGGCATGTGTCATAGCGCCCAGCTACCTAAGTAGATATATGACCACTTAGTAGCTGGGCTGGGATATGATCCCAGGAAGTTTGGCTTCAAAGCCTGTGTTCCTGATGACTTCACTACACCTTGACAAAGGTCATGTTTACAGCCTTCTCCACTGGGGATCACTAGCCCACCTGGAGCCTTTGTGAAAATTAGAACAAAATCCCCTTTTTCCAGGTGAGCAAAGTCAAGATTTTGTTTGTTTGTTTTGTGTGTGTGGCACTGGGGATTAAACCCAGGGGCATTTTACCTCTGAGCTATACCCCTAGCCCTATTTTATTTTTATTTTGAAACAGTGTCTTACTAGGTTGATAATAGTCTCACTACTTGCTGAGGCTATCCTTGAACCTGCAATCCTCGTCTCAACCTCTCAAGTACGGGGATTACAAGTGCGTACCACCACACCTGGCTAAAGTCCAGGCTTGACTGCAGTCCCCATTCACCTCTGTGGCCAGGCCTGCCCACCTGCAGAGCCATCCATTGGAGGCTTGGTGCCTCGGACATGCAGCTATGTGTGGACTGCCATGACATTTGGACGAGGCCAAAGCTAGACGGGCCCTTAGAGATCACCTAGAATCATCATCATGATGGTCTTTGTAGCTTGCCATTTATGAAATACTTATGTGCAAAATAAAGGGCTGAGCATTTTATCTGTATCCTCTCATTTCAACACCCCAAATGATCATGGTGAAGAGAATTTAAACATTGTAAACTCATTTCAGGTCAAGGGAATATAGTGGTGCAGTGATCTGCCTCTAGTCTTCTTTTCTGTGCTGGGGATTGAAACCAGAGCCTTGAGCATGCTATACATGTGTTCTAGCCCCAGCCCCTTTGCCCCGGTCTTGTGCTAACCCAGCTGGGGTTGGACCCAGTTCTCCTGAGTTCAACACCATATCACTGGCCACTGCTGGGCAAAGGCTTAAGGGAGGTGGAGAAGACACTAGCTATGTGACCCTGGGCAAGTCACTTAACCTCTCTGTATCTAAGTTTCCTTGTCTGTAAGGTAAAGATGATTAATAGTTCCTATTTTGTGGGGTTGTTGTTGTAAAGATTAAATTAATAAGTAACAGATTTAACCAACTGAGGACTGAAAATATTTGAGAAAAATGGCATCTGTACATGTACAGACTTTATTTTGTCGTTATTCCCTAAATAATACAGTATAACAACTCTTTTTTTGTGTGTGTGTGGTACTAGGGATTGAACCCAGGGGCATTCTACCACCGAGCTACACCCCCAGACCTATTTTTTAATCTTTATTTATTTTTTTGCGCGGTACCGGGGATTGAACCCAGGGGCGTTCTACCTCCGAGCTAGACCCCCGGCCCTATTTTTTATCCTTTATTTTGAAACCGGGTCTCACGAAGTTGTGGAGGGCCTTACTAAATAGCTGAGGCTGGTTGCGAACCCGGATCCTCCTGTCTCAGCCTCCCAAGTATTGGGATTACAAGCGTGGGCCACCACATCTGGCTCAGTATAACTTTTTTTTTTTTTGGTACTGTGGATTGAACCCAGGGGCATTCTACCTCCAAGCTACACCCCCAGCCCTACTTTTTATTCTTTATTTTGAAACAGGGTCTCACTAAGTTGCAGAGGGCCTCACTAAGTAGCTGAGGCTGGCCGCGAACTTGCGATCCTCCTGTCTCAGCCTCCCAAGTACTGGGATTATAAATGTGCGCCACCACACTCAGCCTAACAACTCTTTATGTAGCATTTACATGGCATTAAATATCATAAGTAGAGATCATTTGAAGTATACATAGGTTAGATGCAAATATTACGCCGTTTTATATAAGGGACTTGAGCATTCAAGGATTTCAGTATCCATGACAGGCCCTGGAAATGATCTCCTGTGGATACGGAGGTATGACTGTGCCTTGTCTTGGAACTCAGCCCTGGAAAATGGTGGGGGGAAGTGGTGAAGAAAAGAGGCAGAAATTGGGCTTTAAAATACGTGGTAGCTCTGTGGTTTTCATTTTTTTATTTGTTCTTACCATTTCTCTAATCTTGACTGCCTGTGTGACCTCGGAGGTGCCACTGAGGCAGGGATCAGAGCACAGCCACCAGACACGCTTCACCTCTTGCTGTTCCCTCTGCCTGGAATGTTCTTTTCTCCTGATAGCCTCATGCCTCGCTGCCCTACCTCCTTTTTTTTTTTTTTTGCGGTACCGGGGATTGAACCCAGGGGCGTTCTA
>PVJS01044719.1:0-16539 GCA_004027185.1 Glis glis
AGCCCCGCGCCGCCTTTGTTCCCCACCCGGGAAGGGACGCGGCGCAGCTCGCCGCCTGCTTCCAGAAATCCCAGTTTAACAGACGAGAGTTTGGTAAGCCGTGTGGCCAGGTCGAGCGCAGAGGAAACACCCGCCGCCCGAGGAGAGGCGACCTGGGGATCTGTCCCCCAAGGAGTCGGAGGTCCCCCCGGAGCGATGGCGGGCAGGAAGGGGGGACTAGAAGCCATAGGGAATTAGCTACCTGCGTTGAAAATGCACGGTTCCTTATTCAGGAACAAGACACTCCACCCCCATAGAAAACTTGTTGTTTCTTATTCATGTAATAAATAAAACTTGGACCAAAATAAATGTTCGGTAACTTTCGAGTGTGAACAGCTGGCGCGTCTCCTTTCTGGTGTATTTGTCATTTGCCGACTATTTGGATTTACTTTCCGCTTCGGTGACTTTTCTTCTTCTGAAACCTTCTGGCCTCTTCTACTTAAGAAGGGCATATGATCCCTTCCTTTCGCACAGGTCTGATGGAGTAGAAAAGGGTTTGGGTTTTCTTTTAATACCTTGTAGCTATTTAAGACGTAAGTAGTTAACAAAAGGACTTTACCCTGACAATCAAAACAGCAATGTCTGATTGATCCGCAGGCAAAGAGACGCGTTTTACAGTTTGATACTTCGTCAGCAGCTTGAAGTGGTTTCTCCATATGCTACCCTGCCTTGCTTCTGTGGTAGGGTTGTATAGTACAGACTTTACTCGTTCTTGTGAAATATCACAAAAATAGGCATGATCACAATTGCATAAACATAGCTTATTCCGAATTTTGATGTCATGTATACAATTTCTAACAATAGGTTGTTGATTGACATCTGTCACTCAGACATCTGAAGATATACAATGTCTCACTGAGCCTTTTTCAATCAAAACAATGTGAAATTCAACTTAATGTCACATTCACATCATTTACCAAGTCACATATTCCTGTAATCAGATATAGCCATTAGTGACCAGGCTTAGAACAGAACCTAGGAATATAAATGAAAATAAAGACATATGACATATATATAAGCATGTGTATCACAGACATATGTATTATACATACATGTCAGGAAGAAAATACTTTTTTAATTTGATAAGAATAAAGCATAATTAAACAGAATTTTGAGTCTTACGGCTTGCTCATTAGCACACTTACCAACCCAAAACTTGTCAACTCAACATAGTTAAGTTCATCCTTCTGTAGGATGCAATGTACATGTTAACTCGGTGATCTGTAACTTTGAGCACACTATCACCATTCCTATTTCTATTTCCTAAGTTGAGAAAATTTCCTAAACTACAGGTAACCAAAAAAACTTTGACATTTTTTAAGGTCTTAGCAGACCTTTCTAAAATTTAGCAGCAATTTGCCACAGTAAAAACAAACCCCACCACTCATATACTAATTCATCTGATCTATTCCTGTAAGAAAAATGAAGTTCATGGCTGGGTAATTTGTTTAAACACAAACAAAGAGCTTCTTTAAAGATTGACACACAGAGCCTCAGTTCTTACCTTGCCCATACCTTGGGACAACTGAGAGGATTCATTTCACTTTCTCTATAGTGGAAGTGAGACCAGTAACAGTTAATGTTTAGAGAGAGCTCACTCAGTGTCAGGTTCTGTCTTAAGATACACAATGTTGCAGGGAAGCATTATGATATACAATGTCTCATTGAGTTTAGGAAACAATCCCTCCACTTAAGATACAAGTATTCCCATTTGACAAATGAGGAAACAAGATTAGACATTAAGTATTTGCCCATCCACAAAGGTATGAGTAAGAAATAAAGGAGAGGAAAAAGGAAATTCTCTAAAGGAATCAGCAAACCAGCAAAGATATCTTCTCATTAAAAATATTGGACATGTAAATCAACCCTTTTGTCCTTAGGACCCATAACTAATGCTGACCCTTAGGAACTGAAATCATTTGGGTAGAACTGGAAGAAGGCACTCTCCTATAATCCCACCTACTCTGGAGGCTGAGGCAGGAGGATCCAAAGTTCAAGGCCTGCCTCAACAAAAAAAGACTGGGGATGTAGCTCAGTGGCTCTAGGATAGAATGCCCCTGGATCCCATCCACAAGAAAACACACACACACACACACACACACACACACACACACACAATCAATCAATCAATCAATTGGGTAGAGACCATGTGTTTCTTCTATATACCTAAGTACATGGCAAATATTAGAAACTTACTAATTGTCTTATTTGTTTAAAAGAGTGAATGAATATATCAGTCAATTAATGGATCAGTAGGCGAAGTATAATTTTTCTATAACTTTTAGAAAAGATTTGGCAACTTACATTAAAAATCACTAAAATGTTCATGGTCTTTGATTTAGTAGCTATGTAAAGGGAATCATCCAAAATATTATATTCCCTAAGATATCATTTATTTAAAAGAGGAAATAATACAAATATCCAATTATAGGCAGGTTCATGGTTGAGTACCTCACAATCACTAGAAATAAAGGTCATTAAAAAGAGTATATTGAAAAATGGAAGAATGCTTATGATGGAATGTTGGGTAAAAAAATGTCAGAAGACAGTACAGAGTTTCTGTTTAGGAACATGAATGTTCTGGAAAGGGACGGGGGTGATGGTTGCACAACAATGTGAATGTACTTAATGCCCCCAAACTTTACATTTAAAAATTGTCAAAGTGGTAAAGTTTGTGATATATGTAGAATATTACAATACAAAAGTCAGACAACAAAAGTCTACATGTATTATGATAACAACAAAGAAGAAAAGAGGACTGAAAAAACTTCATAAATCATAGAATTAATTCATAGTAGATATAGAATATTAAAATTTTATGGCTACCCTTCTCTGTTTCTATATAGAGGGGTATATAGTTGCAGTATATCATTTATTTATTTATTTATTTACTTACTTACTTACTTATTTACTTATTTATTTTTGTGGTACTGGGGCTTGAACCCAGTGGCATTCTGCCTCAAAGCTACACCCCCAGCCCTATTTTATTTTGAAACAGGGTCTCACTAGGTTGATGAAAATCTCACTACTTCCTCAAACCTGTGATCCTCCTATTTCAGCCTCCCAAGTACTGGGATTACAGGCATGCACCACCCTGTCCAGCTGCAGTGTATCTTTTTAAAAACCACATGTTTGCATTCTTTTGCATAGTTGCTAAAAACTAACTCCAATCATGAATTTTTTTTTTTTTTTTTTTTTTTTTGCAGTACTGGGGATTGAACCCAGGGGCATTCTACCTCCGTGCTACACCCCCGGCCCTATTTTTTATACTTTATTTTGAAACCGGGTCTCATGAAGTTGCGGAGGGCCTCACTAAGTAGAGAGAGAGAGAGCGCTGAGGCTGGCCGCGAACCCGGATCCTCCGGTCTCCACCTCTCAATCATGAATTTTGACAAATGTTTGGTAAAATGTTTTCCATAGAATCCAAGTTCTATAAGATTTTAGTAAGTGTGATTGAAAAATAAGATCTTGCCAGGCACAGTGGCGCAGGCCTGTAATCCCAGCAATTTGAGAGGCTGAGGCAAGAGGATCACAAGTTCAATACCAGCCTGCACAACTGAGGGAAACCCTGTCTCAAACAAAAATATGAAGAAGGACTGGGATGTAGCTCAGCCCTGGGTTCAATCCCCAGTTCTGCAATAAAATAAAATAATAAGGTCTTAAGATTAAATAAACTTGAAAAGCTCTGGACTGAGCAAAGTTAAACAGAATTTCTTCAAAATAAAACCTTTTCTATAGCTACCAATATGGTACTGTGCATTATGAATCTATTTGCAGGGAGAAAGAATACAGTGTTTCTCAGTTTTGAACCACAAAACTCTTTAATAAATAAGTGTGTTAGTCAGCTTTCTGTCACCTTGACAAAATACATGAGATCATCAATTTATAAAGAGGAAGGGTTGCTTTGGCTCATGGTTTCATAGTTTCAGTTTTGGTCACTTGCCGCCATTGCTTTGGTCAAATGGAGAGGCAATACATGGGTGGGGGGAGAAGCATGTGTTGAAAGGAGCTGTGCATATCATGGAACCCAGGAACAAAAGAAAGAGAGAAAGAGAGGCTGAGCTTCCAATATCCCCTTCAAGGACAACCCCCAGTGACCTAGCCTCCTCCCACTAGGCCCTCCGTCTTAAAGGTCCCACCACCTCCAATAGCATCGCAGGCTGAGACCAAGCCTTCTATACAGGAGCCTGTGCTATAGTTTGGATATTGAATGTCTCCCAAGGTTCTCAGGATTAGGGTTACAGGTAACAGAATTTGGAAAACACCCTTAAACAATATTTAATATCTCTAGATATTAATTTCAATTTCCTTCATATGAAATGAGGTTAATAAATCAGATTATTCAAAGGACTAAATGATATGCATATTTTTCTTAGAGGTGTAGACTTAGCTATAGGTATAGATATGAAAGCAACAGGATGGTCATAGTTGCATAGTAATTTTTTTTTCCTTTTCTTACTCACTGAAGGATTATATGCACAAACCTGCACCCAGCAGAAGCAAGGTCCTATTTACCCAGTGACAGAATGTGAGTGTACACACAACATATATTTATAAGCAATTAGATAATATCTTCATCTTGTTAACAGGAACTAATTGGTTATATTACGCTTTTCAGTTTGTAAAGCATATGCACTCATGTGATCTCAATCTAGCCTCCCTCCAGCCCCGTGAAGCACACAAGTCAGGTAGTAGTATTATTAATTCCCCTTAACTGATGAAGAAAGCCACAGCTTAGAGGGATTAAAATACTTGCCTAGGGTTATGCAGCTGGTAATAGCAGGACTGTAGCTCTGACCTGGGCCTTCGGATTCTACATCTCCCTCTCCATCCCAATTCCTATGTACCGAAGTTTCATCCTTAATGCCAATTTATCAGGAAAAGCCTCTTGGGCTTGTAGGTGGAAATGAACTTCTATTTTTCTCTTTGAAAGGTGAAAAAACAAACTAAAAATACTTCTTTACAGTAAAATCCTTGCTAGGGTTTGTGTGTTGTGAACAGAGTCCCTGGGGAAGGAAATAGCAAGGCATTTCTGACAAGACAGCTCTGGATAGGACAGGAAGTCCCTGGGGAGAAGGGGAATATTTGTTACTCCCCTGAAAGCTTTATTATGGATGGGTGTGGAGCCGTGGACTGCAGAGGAAAGCCGGATAGCTCCCTGGAGTTGTGCTATGACCTGTCCAGTTACTACTTAGATCTCGACACTAGAGTATCCAGGAACTAGAGGAGTAGTGACGGCGACACACCCAAGTCTCCAAGGAAATTCTTCTCCCTATATTTTCTTAGGCAATTTTGGACCAGATGAAAAAAAATCACTATATTCAAAACCCGGGTTATTTTGTGAGTCCCTTGAATCCTTTAAAATATCCATAACTGGGGATTAGTTCAGAAACAAGAGTCAAGAAAATGCATGCTCCAAAGGTTTTATCAAGGGAAGGAGAAAATGTGAGCAGCTTGAGAGCTCAGTGTTGCCAATTTGGAAGAGCAATTTGCCTACAGCTGGATATAATTAACAAGCCTGGGTCAAAAAGGAAGCCAATCATAAAAGTGTGAATTGGATTGAGGTGGAGGAATGGGACAGTGACAGTCACTTCCAGAGCTGGTATATTTTCACTTGAGAGCCTCCCTCCAGTGTTCAGAAAACCTAGTCCAATGATGTTAATAAAAGATTGAACTTTGAGGGGGAAAAATTGTTGACCTAATAGTAACCTAGTATGTGTTTGATAAGTTATCTACTCTGTGACACTAAATGATGCCTTAGCCTCTCTTTATACTAGGGAGTATTTTTTGCATGCTCCCCAATGTATTTTGTTTTTCCAGATTTGCTCTAGGAATAAAAGGTATATAGGGCACCAGCTATATAGTATCCCATTGAATCCTGTTTAAATTCTTATGGTTTGAATGCATGTATTATCCTGAGATATTTTTTGTTTTTCACTATAGAAAAAGCCAGGCAGGAGGATAACTTAAAACTAATTAAATAGATGATTCATTCAATAATACATTTTGTGGGGTTAAGAGCTCATATGCAAAGTTGCAGCCGGATGAGAATTAACACAGCTGAATAAGAAATTCTTTAATGATGATGCTTCTTTCTTCCTCCCACTTGTTTCTGAAGGGGGTTAGGGGCTGCCTTTGCATATGGAACCCTGTGGCTCTTGCCATCTTTCTTCTCTGCTTATTCTGGTCTTGAGACAGAATGAAATAGAATTCTGAACACAAAGTGTGGTGCTTTCAAAACTCTGGAGATTTTTCTAATCCTCCAAATGTTCTCCAATAAAATCCTCCCTTAACACTCTTGGTGCCGCCACAGCATTCATAACCCGGGGAAGCCTGACAAGAAAATGAACCACTGAAACCTACATACAAGCACAGGGGCTCATTTCCATGCTGAAGTCCTCTTTAACCAAAGCAAAGAATTCATTTTGTCATTTGCAAGCATTTATTAAGTGTACAACACAGTGCTAGTTACCCTATGGGGGATACGGGAGAATTAGTAGTTTACATTTGAGTTTAACAGGCAAAAAAATAAGAGACAACAAACTGCTTGAGGGAAGAGCAAGATAAATAAGTAAATAAATAAATATATGCATGTGTGTGTGTGTGTGTGTGTGTGTGTGTGTTTAGAATATATAGATTCTAAATGTGAAGATTAGAAAACTATCAAATCATGGGGAAATACAGTTGGAGGAAAAAGATTTTAGAGGATGACTAGTTTTGAGTTAGATCTTGAAGCAAGTGATACTTGTGATAGAAAAAGACGCTTGTGGGGTCAATCACTTCTGGGGGCTTGAACTTACTTAAACAGGCTTCCTAGGAAGTAGCTGGCTCTTAATAACTGACCAAATTGTGCCTCTCATTGACTGTGATACTTGTCTATACTGGGGATGAGTTCTCATTTTACTGAAGAATTTTTGGTGCATAAAATATATAACAGATTTTTCATAACATTAGATTATATGCTTTTAAAGCATCACAATTGTCTAAAACAATAAATTCAGAGAAGAGTTCATTAAGAAATAGCCACATGAGCACAGAGAGTATTAAAAAGTCACATGCAATTTATTTGGGGCCATAACAGAATTTACAATTAACTTTTTAACTTGTTGACATCTATAGCTGATAGAAACTAATGGTCCACTGATCTCAGAAAGTCAAAGAACAACAAGTTAAAACAGTCTAGGAAAAGTATCAGAGGCCATGTTGGTCAAAATCTAGTTTTATTTCTGTTTCCATATGATGTAAAATAGCCATTTAACCACTTTATCTAAACTTTAGAGAAGCTTGGTGGACAATGTGAATGTTCATAAGAAATAATATTAGCTAATTTAAAAAAACTACATGGGACAGTAGGCAGAATAATGACAAGACCCCCTGTAATGGTTTATATTTAGAATGTCACCCTAGCCCTCATGGAAACAAGGCAGCAATGTTGGAGGTGGGGCTTGGTTGGTAAGGAGGGGTCCCTGGGGCTGTGGCCTGGGGGATTATATAAGGTCCTTCCTCCCCTTGTTCTCTCTCTGCTTCTAACCTCCATGATGTGGAGATGTGAGAGCAGAGCCTTGAACACTCCCTCTTTCTACTTCCTGCCACCATGCCCTGAACTCTGCAGACCCAACCTCATGTGGACTGAACTCTGAAATCTCCAAAAACTGCAAGCAAATAAATCTACCTTCCTCTAAGTTGTGTGGTCAGTTTTTTTGGGGCCACAACAGTGAGAATGTTGACCCAGACACCCCCCCCCATAAAAAGGTATCTATGACTTATCCTAGGCTGCTGTGGATATATTAGCTTAAAAGGCAAAGGAACATTGCAGCTGCGATTAGGTTAAGGATCTTGCAATAGCAATACTGTCCTGGACTATCTGCCAGGGCTCCAGGTAATCAACAGGGTTCTTAAAAAAGGAATTAGAATCAGAGCGAAAAAATGTAAGAATAAAAGCAGAGGTCACAAAGAATATAAAATGCTACACATAGGACTTTGAAAATGTAGGAGGCTACAAGTAGCTTTTAGAAGCAGAAAAAGTCAGGAGAAGGGATTCCCCACTAGAGCACCCAGGAGGAAACACAGCCATGCTCTGTCCTGCACTGGTACTCCAGTGAAATCCATTCAGACCTCTGATCTCCTGAGCTGAATGATAATAAATTTGTGTTGTTTTAGCCAATAAGTTTGTAGTAATTTATTATAACAGCTAGTACCCATGGGTCATCTCATAATACTTTAAATATTATACCCATTTTAGAGATGAAAAGAATAGATGCTCAAATAGGTTAATCAATGTACTTAAGTGGTAGAGCTAAAGTGCAAATCCATGCACTGTGACTGTACAGTCTGCACCTGTGAGAAATATGCTGTTTCAAAACACTAATTTAGAATGGCAAGAACATATTAAATTACTACTTGAAGTTTGTAAACCATGCTAACAAATTTATAAAATAATAAAATTTTATAAATTTTATTATATGTTATATTTTGGATATATTTACAATTGTCTTTGTATTCACAGTTTATATGCTTCTTAACATTCTGTTAGAGACCCTGTGCTCTAAATGCTAACAATCATGTACTAATCTGCTATAACTATATTATTTAGTCAAAGAAACACATAAACTCGGGGATAATCTTTGTCAGTAGTTATCTTGAAGACTAATCATCATGTACCTGTGGTATGATTCCTGTCATAACTATCATTATGCTGTCTTCTAAAGGTTGGAAACGATTGAAAAGCTGAAACTATTCCCTCTGTTTTCTACAAGGCCCATGGTCCACATCATTCTTTCTACTTGCTTACATCTCTAGGTCATTCATTATCTGCCTTTGGTCATTAATGCTAAAGGTCATTACCTCCTTAGAAATCAAGCTTTTCTTGGTTCATGGGGATGTTACTTCAATTTCCTGGGAGTAAGGACTTTATATTGTTTATCATTGTATTTGGTAGATAAAACAGTTAGTGCCATGTAGTTGTTCAATTAATTGAAGTTGAGAAATGAATTAGTGAACAGGCTTTCCAAGGCCAAGTGGCTCATAGTCTGGCAGGAGAAGATGTAGAACTCTGAGATAATGACAGAATGAACACCTGGATTTAAGAATAATAGAACATTTGCAGGAAAATGGATGGAGCTTGAGAGTATTATGCTAAGTAACATCAGCAAGTCCCAGAAAGTCAAGGGTCATATGTTTTCTATCATGTGGAAGCTAGAACAAAAATAGGAAGCAAAAGAGTATTCAAATGAGGAGAGAAAACAATAAAATAATGGAAAGGGATTGGGGGAGGAAGGTGGGGAGAGGAGAAATGAGGTTTGAGGAAGGGAACTGTTCAAATAAAGTTATGTCCATACAAGGTTTCACTACCAATCTAACTAACATGTATGGGGAGGGAGGAAAGGGAAGGGGGTGGGCATATGGAGGGAAATACACCAAATGATGTGTGCATGTATGTTTATATCACTTTGAATCTCATGATATACAATTACATTGCACATATATACATATATAATATATATATAATATATATATATAATATATATAATATATACATAATATATATAATATATATATAATATATACATATTGTATATATATTAGAGCAGCTTAGAACAGCTAGGTATGGAGGCACATGACTACAGTCCCAGCTACACAGGAGATTTTTTTCACATTACAAAATATATTTTTATTTTTATTTTTAATACATTTTATTGGTGCATTATAGTCTCATATCATAATGTAAATCATGTTGATAGTGACATATATGCACACAGCACTTCCTCCCCTTCCCCATACAGGATATGAGATTGATACTGGTATTCTCACATATGTACACATAGTGGATGGTAGTAATTCCTTCACTGATCCTCACTCTTCCCCTAGACCACCTCCCTGGCTCCACTGAAGTTTTCCCTCCATTATCTGGAGTCCCTCTGGTATACCACTTACTCCCTAGCTTCTGCATATTAGAGAAAACATATGACCCTTCACTTTCTGGGACTGGCTAATCTCAACATAATGTTCTCCAGGTCCTTCCATTTTTCTGCAAATGGCACAATTTTGTTCTTCTTTATTGCTGAGTAGAATTCCAGTGTGGATATCCCATAATTTTGTAATCCATTCATCTGTTGATGGACACCTAGGTTGGTTCCATAATTTGGCTATTGTGAATTGTGCTGCTATAAACATGGATATGCATATATCACTGAAGTTCTCTGATTTCAGTCCCTTGGGAAAGATACCCAAGAGTGGTATAGCTGGATCATATGGTGGATCCATTCCAGTTTTCTGAGGAATCTCACAGTGATCTCCATAATGGCTGAACTAATTTGCAATCCCACCAACAGTATAAAATTTGAGTTTCAATTTCCCCACATCCTCACCAGCATTTAATGTTTTTTGAATTCTTGATGATTGCCATTCTGATTGGGGTTGCATGGATTCTCAGTGTAGTTTTGATTTGCATCTCCCTGATGGCCAATGATGTTGAACATTTTTTCATGTATTTCTTCGCCATTTGTATCTCTTCTTTTGTGAAGTGTCTAGTTTAATTGCCCATTTCTTGATTGGGTTATTTATTCTTTTAATGTAAAATATTTTAAGTTCTTTGTATATTCTAGATATTAGTCCTCTATCAGAGGGATAACTGGCAAAGATCATCTCCTGTTCTACACAAGAGATTGAGGAAGGAGAATCACTTGAGCCCAGGAATTGGAGACCAGCCTGGACAACATAGAGAGACCATAACTCAAAACACAAAACAAGTAACAGCAATAATAACAACAGAATACCAGAAAAGAGTAAGAAAAATCTTAACTCATATAGTCATTTGAATAATTTAAAAGCACTGTTCTAATGCAGTATGTCAAAGTCTATATTTTCCTTTATTGTATTTCTTTTTTATTGGCATAAAGTCAATTTTTACTTACTTTTTAGCATTTTATTAGTGGAATGTAATTATACATTGTAGTGTGATGCCAAGCCACAAAGTGATACATTCATATATGCACACAACATCTCTTGATGTAGTTCCCTCTGCACCTCAACCCACTAACCCTTCCAATCTCCCTGTTCATGCTAGTAAGATTGGTAGTGATTACTTCATATAGGTCCTTAATTTCATTTCTAATATTTTTCTTGTTTTAGAGCGCTAATGTTATTCAAGAATGCACTTAGTTTATTTTTTGTATCCTTCCTGCTGTCTGATGACATGTTTTCTTTTGTGCATAATAAACAGCTATTAGCATCACTTATTTACACCCAGGATATTGAAGGCTTATTTTCATAACTCTCTGTGTGTTACTCAAAACTTACTTATTGGAGCAATGGGAGCTGTGAGTTAAAGTCTAAGGCATCCTGGACCACATGAAATCGACACTCAGACAATCAAGCAAGGTCCGAGTCACCTTAGTTCTCAGGTTTGAGGTTTTCCTCTTGCTAGATAAGTGCCAGAGGAAAGCTACACTCACACCTCTTATTCAAAGTGTTGTCTTTCCGTGGTAATCTACCACAGTAAACAAATCGTGATCAAGCTGATGGCTGTAGGATCCAGTTACTGATTATCCACTCAATTCAGGGTGGTTTGACTCTGATACTTCTGCCAGCCTGTACCACACGACCTGATTTCTTCTATTTATTTGATACATATTTACTGTGTGTCTGATAGGTGCCAGATATTATTCTGGTTACTGATTATACATCAGGGCAATAAGTGAGCAAATCTTTACCCTGTGTTTATATTTTGGTGGAGGTAGATGGACAATAAACAAATATGGACGATCGAGAAAGAATAATTGCTGTTACAATTACTATATTAATATCTGAAAATAATCAGAAAAAGAGGGACTTTTATTATATTTTGTTCCCCCAAACAAGGCTAGAGTCAATGTAGAGATGTTACTGAAAATTTCGACTTTGTATAAGAATGTATGATGAATAAATTAATTTTTTCTTCTTACCCATATGCATTTGTATTTTATAAATCATTGTGTAAACATCTGGGTTTCCTTTTCTACTTTGGCTGCTAGGAAACTCAGAGCTAAATTTGCAGTCAGAGTTAGTATGTACAACTTATTGGTCTGTATTTTTATATACTAAGTTTTAAGTGGCCTTAACCTACAATCCTTCCCTTTGCTTTGATTTCTTTATTTTGACATATTGGTTTCAAGAAAGAAGTCTACTGATGAATAAGCAAAACTACCCCAGGAGGATGGGTACTATAATTTTATAAGTTCAGCAAATAAATTAAGAGGTTCTACCTTCCTATTTCTTAGACCTTTTTGTATGAAAAATGCCAAGTCACAGAAAGGTAGAACACCTTATCCAAGATTTCCAGTGGATCCTGAAGCATGGTGTATTAGCTACCTGTTAGACAAGTAGCTAACTAAACACTTGTCAGGGTAATGGAGTGAGGATAGTTTCTGCATTATGAAGGATAATGGTTAAAATGTAATCTGAAGTTGTTCATTAAATCGCAGGATTTTACTAGCTTTTAAGTCTATTTCTACACCATGTGATATTCTGCAAGCTATCTTTAAGTTTTTGTGAGAGAAATTAAGATGACCCACTAGGTCCTCTAAATTCTTACCAAGACTGTGAAGAAGAAGAAATCTTGGCACAGAATCTATAACGTGTAGCAAGTAGCCACATTTAAGGGAACTAGGTAGGTTATTTGTAATGCTTCTAGACTGTTGTAACTTACCTCTTTATTAAAAGCAATTCCATGATTTTGATTCAAAGGCATGATTTCTCAAGGAAACATGGCACCTGGGTTACAAGACCCATCACAGAGCTGTTTTGTTTAGTAGTAATTCAGCAGTTTACTAAAGAGCCCAGGGGCAGGTTAATGATTTAGCAGAGGAATAAACTAAAAAGTTGGCCCTAACTACCTCAATACAAATTCAAAAAGCAGACTCAGCAAAATTCTCAGCGATAAACACAGAAAATGCAAGTGAATTTGAACCAGGTTTTGCAGTTGGTCAAACATCACCATCTTCTTTTGCTTCCTCTTAACCCTCAACCTTCAATTTCCCCACTCCAACTCATCCATTTAGTGGCCTCCTCTCCATGTCTTTACACTACCAATACCTTCCTTTTTTTTTTTTTGCGGTACTGGGAATTGAACCCAGGAGCATTCTACCTCTGAGCTACACCCCCAGCCCTATTTTTATTCTTTATTTTGAAACAGGGTCTCATTAAGTTGTGGAGGGCCTCAGTAAGAAGCTGAGGCTGGCCGCAAACACAGATCCTCTGGTCTCAGCCTCCCAAGTACTGGGATTACAAGCATGAGCCACCACGCCCAGCTTTACCAATACCTTCCTAATACAATAATTTCTCTCTGCATCTTCTCTCCCTCTCTGTCTCTTTACAGAGCATTGAAGGGTACATGTTAGAGCACAGATTTCATACTTCCAAGAGTATAAGTGACCATCTCATAGTGAACATGAAGGACAAAGAAAATAGCATATAATAAAACAATTAGGAATACACGAAAATCAACAGGCACAACTGAGGTACAACCTGCTGCAAAAACACAGATGAGGAGGCAATTAATTTCTGTCATTTTCTAGCAAGGGTAGGTGACAAATATCTTCACTTGGCTTATTCTCCTCCCATCTGTTTCTCTCACTTCTAATGGGGACAATTTGGGACCTGGGTTGTCAGTTTCTGCTACTGAAATGGAAAACCAGAGAAGAAATATATTCTTTGTCAACCACAGAAGATACTGTATTTAACCTAACACAGTGCAGGAGCAGTTTAGGGACAACATCTCTATGAGAACAGTTATCCTAGGTCCCTGTTGCTGTTACTGCTGTAGGAGCCCCAGTGGCTTGCAGCCATTGTTACAGTTAGATATAGAATGTCTGCTAAAGAGCTCATAACCTGATGTTCACTTGGAGTTGATATAATTGAGTCATGGGGGTTGTGATCTTACCAGTGGTAACCTGGGCTGGTGGGGTGTGGCTAGAGAAGGTGGGTCCCTGAGGGTGTGGCCTTAGGGGTTGTGCTTGTGTCTTTGACCCCCCTTGCTTATTCTCTCTTGCTTCCGGCCTCTATGATGTCAGGAACAGAGTCTTGCTTTCTCTCTGCCTCCCGCTGCCATGCTCTGAGATCTGAAAGTCCCGGCCTCACATGGACTGAACCCAGAATCTCCAAGAAACTGTGAGCAAATAAATCTTCCTTCCTCTAAGTTGCGTGGGCAGGCTTTTTGGATCCCCGTAGTGAGACTGCGGACTGAGACAGCCTTGTTTTCTTGTGTCTCCCTCTCTTCCCCAACTTCCCATCTTCTTCCCTGGACGTCCCAGTGTTTGCTTTTGCCACAGCACTAGTGCCTGCTCCAGGCTATTCTAGCTGCTTCGTACTTTAAGTACAGTACAAACCAGTCTATGTGCCGAGGTGACCTGATGTCTGTAGGTTAGGAATTTAGAGACATTTTCCAGAGTCACTTTGTCTAAAAGGCCACCATTTGATGTTGCTTATTATTATTTTTGTGGTACTGGGGATAGAACCCAGAGGCATTCTACCTCCGGGCTACATCCGAGTCCTGTTTTATTTTTTGTTTGGAAACAGAGTCTCTCTAGGTTGATGAGAGTCTCACTACTTGCTGAGGCTGTCCTCGAATCTGTGATTCTCCTGTCTCAGCCTCCCAGTACTGGTATTACAGGCATGTGCTACCACGCCCGGCTATGATGCGGCTTATTTTATGTCACTGGGAGGCTAGAGCTGAAGGTCTCTCCGTCACTTACTTCTGAGTTCAAATCATTTCATCATACCATGTTTCTCTAAACATCTAACAGAAATGAACTGCTCTGGGGAGGCTAATTCACTCATTCAGCCATTATTTACTTAGAGTCCCAGTATATGTTATTACAAAAATAAGTAAGTCTTATCTGACTCATTTGCCAGTTGGGGAAACACAAGTATATTTATTTATTTGTTTGTTCATTTTTATGGGGTTTTGTTTGAACCCAGGAGATTGAACCCAGGGGCTTTCTACCTCCGAGCTATGCTCCAGCTCTTTTTATTTATTTATTTATTTTTATTTTGAAACAGGATCTTGCTATGTTTCTAAGGGTCTCACGAAGTGGCCAGTCACTACTATAATTTTAATGAGTGAAAAATGAAGAAACAATCAGCACTGCCTTGGGCATTGAATAAAGGTCTCAGAGAGACAGAGAATTGAGATAACTCTTAATGTTATCTCAGTGACTGGAATGCTAGTAATTTTCCATTACTAGTAATTACTAGAATGCTAGAAATGGGAAGCACTTGATCGAAGACCTCAATCAGCCCAGAGTGTCATGAGACACTGTGGGTAGGAGAGAAGAGATAGATTCGGAAGTAGGGAGAGAAAGCCAAAAGGGGGAAGGCATTCAAGGGAGGACTTGAGACAGTCTGCAACTATTTTAAAGTTTTGCTATCAAGAGCTTAAGAGGCAAAGAAACAAGCCAGTTAGGATCAGATTAATGGGATAAATTGGAAGGAATTAGAATGTGAACAATGGAACTGAGTACAGGAATCCTCAATATTCCTTTTCACCAATGTCTTCTCCCAGTCACCCAGGGATCTCTTCTCCCAGCCTCTCACGTCTGCACTATGGGTCATCATCAACATTGAAAAGCGTAGTTCTGGTTCTACCATTAACTTACTGCTTGCAAGGACCCTACACATCCAGGGATCCAATTTGTCACATTTCACAGGAATGCATGAGATAAGATTATTCTTAAGATTTTTTTTAGTTCTAAATACTATAATTATTTTTATATTTAAAAAGAATTATAGCCGGGCGTGGTGGCGCATGCTTGTAATCCCAGTACTTTGGGAGGCGGAGACCGGAGGATCTGGGTTCACGGCCAGCCTCAGCTCTCTTTCTCTCTCTCCCTGTTTCTCTCTCTCTCTCTCTACTTAGTGAGGCCCTCCGCAACTTTGTGAGACCCGGTTTCAAAATAAAGTATAAAAATAGGGCCGGGGGTGTAGCACGGAGGTAGAATGCCCCTGGATTCAATCCCCGGTGCCACACACACACACAAAAAAAGAATTATGCTGTACATAGTACTATCTAAATAGACATAACCTCCTATCAGGAGCATAAGCTTTACCAGATATTAGCATTAAAGAACTCAGGGTTTTATTATTGTCATTTCAAAAACAACCTTTTTCTTCATTACAAAAATAATTCATGTCCATTATAGAAAAACTAAAAAGGAGAAAATTGCAAAACTTCACAACTCCTACCCACTCCATCATGGTTAATAATTGGTCTATAGCCTTACGAAGACGACTATTCTTTTGTGGAAGTTGTATTAAATAGTGAATTACCTTTGATGAGCAGAAGCTTTGTAGTTTAATGCTATCCCACTTATTAATTCTTGTTTTAATTTCCTGTGCTTTGGAGGTCATGTTGAGGAAGTTCCTACCTGTGCCTATATGATGGAGTGTTGGACCTATGGCTTCTTCTAATAATTTCACAGTCTCTGGTCTAACTTCCAGGTCTTTGATCCATCTTGAGTTGACTCT
>PVJS01044720.1:0-16538 GCA_004027185.1 Glis glis
CCTCCGCGCTACGCCCCCGGCCCTATTTTTTTATGCTTTATTTTTGAAACCGGGTCTCACGAAGTTGCGGAGGGCCTCGCTAGGTAGAGAGAGAGAAAGAGAGACACAGAGAGAGAGAGAGAGGAGAGAGAGAGAGATAGATCGATCAATCAATCGATCAGCGCATGCGCGCTGAGGTTGGCCGCGAACCCGGATCCTCCGGTCTCCGCCTCCCAAAGTACTGGGATTACAAGCGTGCGCCACCACGCCCGGCTCTAACCACTTTACTTCTAAATAAGGGAAAATTTTCTGTGGTTGGTTGATTTAAACCATAACCTGCGAAAATCTGCTTCTGTAAACCGGCTTGCTCTATAAAGGGGAACTGTGAGCTACACGAGGGGCTGCCGTTCCTCCTGTGATGGAGGGCAGTAGCCCTGCGGTAATAAAGCCTTGCCTTAACTGAGTCAGTGGTCTTGAAATTTCTGTTCCTTGCTCATTTAACATATAACTCCATGATAGAGCACTTGACTATCATGCATGAGACCCTGGGTTCAATCTCCAGAATCACAAAAAACAAAAAAATAAACCTTTTTTTTTTTTTTTACTGAGCCTTGAGCTATGGATGGGTATGGCTCAGTGGTATAGCCATTGCCTAGCATACACAAGGCCCTGGGTTCAGCCAGGTGTGGTGGTGCATGCTTGTAATCCCAGTACTTGGGAGGCTGAGACAGGAGGATCGCAGGTTCACAGCCAGTCTCAGCAACTTAGGCCCTCTGCAACTTAGTGAGACCCTGTTCCAAAATAAAAAATAAAATAGGGCTGGGGGTGTAGCTCAGAGATAGAATGCTCCTGGGTTCAATCCTCAGTAACAAAACCGAAAAAAAAAAAAACCCAAGGCATTGGGTTCAATCCCCAGCACAGCAAAAAGAAGAAAAAAATAACTACTCTTCAATATGTATATCATCTGCTTGTTGCCTCTTCCCAGTAGAGTCCTACTTTAAGAAAAAAGCAGGTAATGCTCTAAATTTGAGAAGCCAATCTCCTAGAAATGGTCCTGAATAATACCTAAGTACTTTCATACAGGCTTCAAAAAAGGCTTGGGAAGGATGCATATGAGAGAATCAATATTCAAATGACCAGGATCTTTTTTTTACCAGACTAATTCCAGGATAAAGTTGAGCAAATTTATTCACTTACATCCAAAGCAAAAATTCAAAAGAACAGTACCGGTGTGTAGATTGTCTCAAAAGACCTTCTTTATGCTGAGAACTAAAGGCAAATTAGTTAGGGGAGAGTTATTTTCAATGGTGTTTTTATAAGTGGTGGGAACACACCTATCAAATTTGCCCTCTTTAGCAGCTTGAGCTATAGACCCTGTCCAATAATCTGGACTGGAAAACAACTCTACACACCCCAAAATCATGAAACCTATTTATTCCACAACCCAAATCTTCATAAGAAAGAGGGCAAAGAATGGCTCCTCAAGTTTTAATTTTCTGGGGAAAATTAAATGGAGTGGGCCTGAATATTCAATCTCTTGATTCCTTACAGTAATATCTGAAGTTGTTATATGATGAAATGAGCAACTATAAGAGTAAAATATTCGACAATCAACTCATCAAAAACCTTTATTAGTTTCCATTCAAATGTCCCTTAAGGTTTAATTAAATATAATATCAGCCAGACGTGGTGGCGCACGCTTGTAATCCCAGTACTTTGGGAGGCGGAGACCGGAGGATCCGGGTTCGCGGCCAGCCTCAGCTCTCTTGCTCTCTCTCTCCCTCTCTCTCTCTCTCTCTCTCCTTAGTGAGGCCTTCAGCAACTTTGTGAGACCCGGTTTCAAAATAAAGTATAAAAAATAGGGCCGGGGGCATAGCGCGGAGGTAGAACGCCCCTGCGTTCAACCCCCGGTACCGCAAAAAAAAAAATAAATAAATAAATAAATAAATAAATATAATATCAAAGTCTCTTTTCAGATTGAATGATAATATAATGACAATCTACTGCAAAATGAAACTGGAAATTCTGACATGCTAGGTGTTTTTAAAAAAACTGATTTGAATATCAAAGGATTTTAGGCCCTTAGGAAAAGTTAAGAAATCTGCAAACATTTTGCAAAAATAACCCTTTTTATGATGGTATGATGATGCTAAGAAAGTCACACATAAACAAGAAAACTTTTATCATGCCATTGTAATTTTTGTAAGAAAAGACATAATCTAAATTTTGCTCAAATAACCACTTTGTTTTTAAACTGGGGAATGAACCCCAGGACATTCTATCATTGAACTACACCCCCAACCCTTTTTATTTATTTATTTATTTATTTATTTTATTTAGTGTGTGTGTGTGTGTGTGTGTGTGTGTGTGTTACTGAGGTAGGATAGAAGAAATAAAATATTAGATAGAAAGGAGACTAATTGGGAAGGAACAGTTTTAAAATCTAGAAACTTCATAATCCTTAGCTTCACCTTCCAGAGACTGCTCTTTCTTGGACAAACGCCCTTAATGGGTCACACTTTTACTAATAATAGCAGATATGGCCTGTCCTTTTCTTAAGAAAAGGTCTTCAATAAGCCTGGCCTATACACTTTTAATCATAATAGCCCATCTGGCCAGTACTTTTCTCAGTCCTCAAAAGGCCTGGCCTACACTTTTTAATGATAATGGCTTAGCTTCACACCTGAAATTGCTGAGATGCTTGACAAAAAAAAAAAAAAATCCCAAAAAAAAGGAAGTCTCATTTGTCAAGCCCAGCACCCATCAATGAAATGGCCAGAACCAGAAAATTCAAAGAAAGAAGACCAGCCATCCTGTGTTACTCCATTCCCACCATCCACGTGCACCTAGCTTCCCCCTCACCTGTCTCTTAAGAAAAGGACTGCAAAGATCCCAAGGGCCTCTCATGCTCTTCAGGTGGCCTGCTTCTCCCTTAAACGTGCATCCCCACTTTTCCTAAATAAAACCTCTGTCTTTGTCTCTGACCAATGCGTGCTGAAATTCTTTTCACCATGGAAGACAAGGACCATGAGGACCATTCCCAAACCAGGAAACTCCTCAGGACTCTCCATGGAATTACTGTGTTTCCCTGTGACAGTACTGGGGGTAGAACCCAGGGGCTTTCTACCTCCGGGCTATACCCCCAGCTCTATTTTATTTTTTATTTGGAAACAGGGTCTTGTTAAGTTGCTGAGAGCCTCACTAAGTTGCTCCGGCTGGCTGTTGTTATAAATAACTTTTTACGGCGTCTACAGAAACGGCACGTGTTCGAAAATTGCTTGGCAAGGCGATTTTACTGTTTTGCAAAAAAGGGTGCTCCCAGATATGTGAGAGAGCATGCTTCACAAAGAACCCAGTGGGTCTTATATCCCTATCGCAAGTATCCTCCTGCGCTGAACTCCTATTGGTGGAAGTTACAGCTTCACATTCTTCCCAGTGAGCTACAGGGGAAGATGGGGGAGGGTCGACACCTGTAATCTCTTAAGAGATGTTAATTTGGGGAAGGAATGTAAGCCCCTACCAGGTTACAAAACGGCCATTTAAGTGAAACTACCTCCTTTGACAGAAAAGATACAATTATATTCTCACACTGTGAACCTGCAATCCTCTTGTCTCAGCCTTACAAGTACTGGGATTACAGGCATGTGCCACTATGCCAGGCTTTATTTTTTTATTTTGAAACAGATCTGGCTAAGTTGCTGAGGCTGGCCTGAAACCTCTGATTCTATCTTGGCCTTCCAAGTACTGGAAGGTATGTGCCACCATGCCCAGCTTCAAATAACCACTCTTAATAAGGATATAAATCTCAAATTCCCTTTCTCACAAAAACATTTACTCTAATTTTGTTTTACTGGGGTTTTTTTGCATTACTGGGGATTGAACCCAGTGGTGCTCTACCACTGAGCTACACCCCCAGCCCTTTTTTTTTCCCCTTGAGATAGAGTCACTAAATTGCCCAGGCTGGCCTCAAACTTACAATCCTCCTGCCAAACCCTTCCAAATCACTGGGATTCCAGGTGTGAGCTACCATTTCTAGCACAATTGTGGTTCGTTTTGACAGACTGGTTACATAAAAGTGAAATGAATAAATAAATATATTTAAGATAATAGTAACCAATCTTTTCACTACCAATAAAAGGGCTACATGAGAGGCTGAGACAGGAGGATTGCAGGTTCAAGGCCAGCCTAAACAACTTAATGAGACTGTCAGCAACTTAGGAAAACCCTGTTTCAAAATTTTAAAAAAAGACCTGAGTGTGTAGCTAAGAGGTATAATGCCCCCAGGTTCAATCAATCCTCAGTACAAAAAAAAAGAAAAACCAAGACATGATGGTGCATGCCTGAAATCTCAGTACTTGGGAGGCTGGGACAAGAGGATCACAGATTTGAGGCCACTCTCAGCAATTTAGTGAGACCCTGTTTCAAAATAAAAAATAAAATAGGTCTGGTGGAAGCTGGGCTTGGTGGCACACACTTATAATACCAGTACTTGGGATGCTGAGACAGGAGGATACCAGGTTTGCGGCCAGCCTCAGCAACTTGTGAAGCCCTCCGCAACTTAGTGAGACTCTGTTTCAAAATAAAGAATAAAATAAGGCTGGTGGTGTTGATGAGGTAGGATAGAAGAAATATTAGTCAGAAAGGAGACATTGGGAAGAAAAACATAGATTTAAAATTTTTTAATCTAACTCTACCCTATAGGGTGTGTTCAGTCAGGCAGAAGCCTTAATGAGCCCACACCCTTAATCATAATGGAGCCCCTCTCCCACCTGAGATTCCTGAGATACTTAGTTAACAAAAGATCCATTAGGAGGGACAAGGTCAGACACCACCCAGCCACCACCAGTCCCAACCGAAGATTAAGAGGAAGTTGGACCTTCACCCCAGCTATGTGCCCCAGTCACCCCCCCCACACACACACACACAAATTTCCTATAAGAATAGGGTCGCAAAGATCCAGGCTGCTGCTCTCACATTCTCAAGATTGCCCACGTTTTTATTTGAACGTGTATCTCCCTTTTCTTGAATTAAACCTGTCTTTTTCTCTGATTAGATTGTGTAGAAATTCTTTTCATCACTGACCCAAGGACCCCAAGGGCCCTGAGGTGTGCTTCCCTTCCCAGGCCGAGGAACTCCCAGGACTCTTCACAGAGTTATAGCAGTGACCCTGACATAATTTGGCGCCCAACGTGGGGATTCAGAGAAAACTGACAGTGGTGAGTCTGTTGAAAATGTTTGGGGCTTTCTCATTCCGGGTTTTAAATGCCTTATTTGTGTGTGTATGCGTTATATATGTGAGTGTAAGATCTCTGTCCCTCATGGACCAACAGAGCAAAATCTCGGCCTACTCTCCGGCCATGGCTCCCCATTCGTGGATCGTAGGGGAGATTCCCCACGCCATGTAGATCAACTGGCTAGGAGAGTGGCAGCTGACGCTGTCCTTAGAGGCTTGGCGAGAGTCTTAGAACTCGAATGCCGCGCAGGAGCTCAAATGGTCCCTTTTTTCCTCTCCCTTTTCCTTTTCTTCCCCCGTTTTCTTTGTTGAATCCTCCTATAGGCTTCTTATCTGTCTGTTGGTAACCCCAATCGTTAATTATGGGACTTGTGGAAAGATTTCTCTCCCTCCGTCTTTTCTGGCTCTGCCTTTCTTGCCCCTTCCTCCCTTTTCCTGGCCGATCCCATTTGCCCTTAGGAGATGAGTGCCTAGGCACCAAAGGTAAGGCAGGTCATTCAGGCTAGCATTCTGTTTCTGAGTTGCTTGCTCATCCGGAGAAATGCAATAAGGGAATGGTCTTCCCAGCGTTTTCAAGCAGCCCCATGGTTTCTCAACTGTGGCGTTTATCTGAGCTACATGTGAGGAGAACCGACTTTGGCCTGAAAACCAGAGGAGCTATCCCCAAAAAGCACCAAATAGATTTGGACACAACACACTTTAGCAGCCAAACCTGTTGACTCCCTAAGTCTTTGTCATAAATGTGTCTCTCGTGCTCTAGCTAGCCAGTCTGTATTTGTAATTATAGTTGATAGGGGGATTTGCAGGGTTTTGTTTTAACTGAAGTATGTAGATTTTTTTCCTCCTTTATTTGTACTTAATATTTAGTGGAAATAAGTAAATCTGATTTTGTCTCTTACATGGGCATTAGTAAAAGGAAAAAACTTTACCTTGCTTATATTAATTGATATGAAACAGCGTCACCTACTAGGGAAGAGGTCTCAGAGATATCCTGTTCTTAGAAACTCTTTTATAGTTTGTTTTCTTTATTTGCCGTTTTCTAAACTGAGGACCTCGAGCTGGCTCGAAGGATCCTGATAAGAGGGTTGGTGGCACCCTAAATAGAGGGTTGCACCCCTAAAACTGCACCTAAGAATGAGGACACTCATTTCCAAAGGACTGCAGATAAAGATTTAGCTGTATATCTCCATGGCAGGGATGCCTCATGGAGAGACTGACAGCCGGGTGAGGACAGATACAAATCTGATCCCAATGGTTTTTGTTTTGCCTCATTTGCTTGTTTAAAAATCCTAGTTTTTTTCTGTTTTTCCTTTTTCCTTTTCAGAATTACTAAGGAAATCCTCGAGGTACATAGATTGACGAGATCATGGATAATTCTGCTTCTATCCCTAAGAACTCTCCCCTTGGGTGTATATTAAATAACTGGGATTATTTTGTTTTGGGGGCCTTTTTTTTTTTGTCTTTTTGAAGCTGGGGATCGAACCCAGGGCACTGCACTTGCAAGGCAAGCGCTTTGCCACTGAGCTACATCCCAGCCCCATAACTGTTATTATTTTAAAATAGAGGACATAAAAAAGGAGAGGCCACCCACACACACACAAATTTCCTATAAGAATAGGTTCGCAAAGATCTGGGCTGCTGCTCTCACATTCTTGAGGCGGCCCGTGTTTTTCCTTGAACATGTATCTCCCTTTTTTTTTTTAATTAAACCTGTCTTTTTCTCTGATTGGCACGTGTAGAAATTCTTTTCATCACTGACCCAAGGACCCCAGGGCCCCTGAGGTGTGCTTCCCTTCCCAGGCCAAGGAACTCCCAGGACTCTTCACAGAGTTATTGCAGTGACCCTGACAGTGTAGCTCAGAGGTAGAATGTCCCTGGGTTCAATCCTTAGTACCACACACATAAAAAAAAAAGTTAAAGTCACAAAAGATATGCAAAGACTAAGAAACTGTTTCAGACTGAAGGAGACTAAAAGACATGAGAAATAAATATAACACATTACCCTGGACTACAAGGAAAAATGTTTACTTTTAAATTTATTTTGCCATAAGGAAACTGTCTTCATCCATTTGTGCTACTATCACAAAACACCACAAGCTGGGTAGTTTATAAATAATATAACTTTATTTCCCACATTCTAGTGGCTAAGTACAAAATCAAGGCACGACCAGATTGACTACTGGTGAGGGCCCACTTTCTGGTTCATACATGGCACCATTTTCTGTGTCTTCACATGGTAAAAGAGGCAAGGCAGCTCTCTGGGGTCTACTTTATAAGGGCACTAATCACATTTGGGACCTAAATACTTCCCAAAGTCCCTACCACCTAAAACCATCACATCAGTGATTAGGTTTCAACAACATATGAATGCTGGGGAGACACAAATATTCAAATCATAGAAGACATCATTGAGACAGACAAGTAGAGAAATTTGAGTGAGATCTGTGGACCAGAGAGATTAAACAGTATAGTATCTGTGTTAATTTTCTGATTTTTGACAGATGTACCTTCATAATTGTGAGAAATAGTTTTTTTTGTGTGTGTGGCACTGGGGATTCAGCCCAGGGGCATTCTATCTCTGAGCTACACCCCCAGCCCTATTTTTTATGTTTATTTTGAAACAGGGTCTCACTAAGTTGCAGAGGGCCTCACTAAGTAGCTGAGGCTGGCCACGAACCCGGATCCTCCTGTCTCAGCCTCCCAAGTACTGGGATTACAAGCGTGCGCCACCACGCCCGGCTGGGAGAAATAATTAAATCCTTTTTTTCTTTTTTTTTTTTTTTTTGCAGTACTGGAGATTGAACCCAGGGGCATTCTACCTCCGAGCTACACCCCTAGCCCTATTTCTTATTCTTTATTTTGAAACAGGGTCTCACTAAATTGTGAAGGGCCTCACTAAGTAGCTGAGGCTGGTCGCAAACCTGCGATCCTCCAGTCTCAGTCTCCCAAGTACTGGGATTACAAGCATGTGCCACCATGCCCGGCTGGATCTTTTCTATCAAAGAAATAGCTTGACTTGGGCTCCATATTGTAAAACTGCCATTTGTGTAACTATGTAATTTGTGTACCTGTGCTTGTATTTTTGTAGATAGCATTTCCTGAAAATTGTGAGTGCCAACCCCTTCCCCAGCATCCCCTTCAGCCAATGGCATAAAGATTGTGAGGCTGTATTCCCACCAATAGGAGCACAGCACAGATGCCCCGTGCTGAAGATAAAACACCCAGTAACTTCCTCCATGTTGTTCTTGCACACCAGACCTTAACGGTAGCAGGATCCCTTTTTGCAAAAAGTAAAATTCTCCTTGCCAAGCTTCTTTCAAATACGTATCTTTTTTTTTAATGACACCATAAAAATTTACTTCTAACATACTTCATTACAGAGAAGCCTGGCCTTGATTAGGAAATACATACTGAAGAATTAGGGTGATGGAGCATCATATTAGCAGCTTATGCTCAATTGCTTCCAAAAAGTTACACATACAACAGACACAAAAATGTAAATGTTATGAATGTTCTTTGAACTAGTTTTGAATTTTTCTGTAAGTTTGAAATAAGAATGTTAAAATACATTAAAAAGTTTAAATTTTAAAAATCACTGAGCCGGGCGTGGTGGTACACACTTGTAATCCCAGTACTTGGGAGGCTGAGACAGGAGGATCCGGGTTCGCGGCCAGCCTCAGCTACTTAGTGAGGCCCTCTGCAACTTAGTGAGACCCTGTTTCAAAATATAGAATAAAAAAATAGGGCTGGAGGTGTAGTTTGGAGGTAGAATGCCCCTGGGTTCAATCCCCAGTACCGCAAAAAAAAAATCATTGAAAAGTTTAAATTAAAGAGCACAACAAAATAAAATTTTTAACTATTAGATTGTCAAATATCAAAAAACATAAGTATATACTTATATATAGACTGAACAACACAATAAATGATACGTGTATTGCTCAAGCATTGCTGGCAAGAGTATAAACCTGTACTCACCTCTATAGAGAGCAATTCAGCATTATCCATCAAAATAATAAATATATACCTTGTGACCAGCATACTACTCCAAAGTATTCTTCTATGGATATATTATCACACATGTATATAATATATACTCATTTTAGTTTTGTTTACAATAACAAAAGATCCCAAACAAACTAAATACCCATTAATAAGGCATTACTTAAATACACTTGACACATCCATACAATGGAAATAGGTTTTAAAAAGAGTGAGGTAAACCGAGCACGGCGGCACACACCTGTTCACTCCTTGGGAGGCTAAGACAGGGGGATCACAGCTTCAAGATCAGCATCAGAAACCTAGAGGTTTCTTAGCAACCCTAAGCAACTTAGTGAGACCCTGTTTCAGTAACAATAAAAATAAGAGATGAGGGTACAGCTTGGAGGTAGAATGCCCCAGAGTTCAACCCCTTGTCCCAAAAAAATAAAAAGGATGAAGTAATTCTAAATGTACTAACCAAAAGATTTCAAAGATGTACTAAGATGTACTATTATAATAAAAATACAATGCAATTAGTGTACTGCTGTTTGGGAAAATATATACATATATTTATGTTTCCAAATATATGGAATACCTCAAAAAAAGATACACAAAAACCTGGTAACTGTTTGCCTCTGGGGAAGAGAACTAGATGGCCTAGAGATCAGGGAAAGGATATATTTTTTTTTACTATATTCTTCATGCCTTTTGAATTTTCTACCATGTGCATGCAATACCCTGTTTCAAAAATAAAAAAGAATAAAATCGGACTCAGGGTATAGCTCGGAGGCAGAATGCCCCTGGATTCCATCCCCAGTACCACACACACACACACACACACACAACAAAAAAAAAATTCCAAGGGCTACATATTTTATGATTCTCTTTAAATGGCATATCCAGAATAGGCAAATCTATAGAAGCAGAAAGCAGATTTGTGGCTGCCTGGGACTAGAAAGAGAACAAAATGGAGAGTCTGGGGTTTCCTTTTAGGAAGATAAGATGTTCAAGAACTACAGAGAGATGATTATTGTACAATTATTGTACAACATTATAAATGTACTAAATGCTACTGAATTGTACACTTTAAAATAATGACTTTTACGTTATGTATAGTATATTACAATAAAAAACCAAACATATTTATGAATTAAATATAAACACAATGAATAAATACAAAAATCACATTAATTTGAGTGATATTCTGCTGAAATTAAACTTCTAATCATAATTAAATATGATATGACAAATTTAGCATGGGTTCTTTTGTATTCAACAAGCCTTTTCTCCAATAGGGAATGTGATGGCTCAATTCTTTTCACCATCACTATTTGAATATGGTAAGAGAATACCACTTATACATTCTGTCCACCTCTGCTCTCATTTGCAGACATGAAATCTTGTAACAGTTCTCAATTATAAGGTGGCCAACCAAAAGATCTAGCATATTTTTATTTGTATAACTTGGAGGTAGAATACCTCTGTGTTCAATCCCCAGTACCAAAAAAAAACCCTCAACAAGAGAAAGTTCTTCCCTTTGTATATCACAGTTTAGTAAAGGAAAGACAGGTAAATAGATAAAATATAACATGTTAGTGTGGTCTTCTCTTATAGTTCATCAAAATGAGAATCAGAAAGACTTTTTCTTTTCTATAGAAAGTATAACTCTGAATAGCCAAGAGGTCTAAGAGTTTCCTGTATTAATTTCCAAGAATGCTATAATGAAGTACCACAACAAAATTTATTCTGAGTCTGGAGATCAGGTATCTAAAATCAAGGTGTACTCGGGCGGTGGGCACACTTGTAATCCCAGTACTTGGGAGGCTGAGATAGGAGGATCGCAGGTTTGTGGCAGGCCTCAGCTACTTAGTGAGGCCGTCTACAAGTTAGTGAGACCCTGTTTCAAAATAAAGAATAAAAAATAGGACTGGGAAGCCGAGCGTGGTGGCACACACTTGTAATCCCAGTACTTGGGAGGCTGAGACCAGAGGATCCGGGTTCGCAGCCAACCTCAGCTACTTAGTGAGGCCCTCCACAACTTCGTGAGACCCGGTTTCAAAATAAAGTATAAAAAATAGGGCCAGGGGTGTAGCTCAGAGGTAGAACGCCCCTGGGTTCAATCCCCGGTACCACAAAAAAAAAAAAAAAACTAGGACTGGGGGTGTAGCTCAGAGGTAGAATGCCCCTGGGTTTAATCCCCAGTACCGCAAAATAAATAAATAAATAAAATTAAGGTGTTAGCTGGGCCATGCTCTAAGGGCTCTAGGGGAGAATGCCTCCTTGCCTCTTTCTGGCTTCTGGTGGTTACCAGCAATGCATGGCGTTCTCTGGCTTACAGCCATATCACTACAATCTCAGCCCCACAAGGCCTTTTTCCCTCTGTGTTTCTGCTTTTCTCTCTCTCACTCATCATAAAGATACAACTCATTGGATTTAGGGTCCACCATAAACTGGTTTGTCTTCACCTTAACATGATTACATCTGCAAAGACCCTATCTCCAAATAAGACCACATTCATAGGTACCCTGGCTCAGAACTTCATTGTATCCTTTTAGGGAACATAATTCAACCCACTACATTTCTCCTCTAACAGGACTTGATTTTTACAAGTTCCATCTCAAGACACAAAGCCAGATTGTTAATGAAGACAGAGGACTGTGACACTCGGACAAAAAAAAAAAAAAAAACAGACAGACAGAAGTGGGCTCTTCTATGTCAACCCCCAAATTCCCTGAGCCTTGGGAGAAGTCATTAGACCTGCATCTTTTCTCACACATATGATTTACTCCAATGAAGATGAATGGAGTGAAAATGTACTCATTAGGGCTCTTTAAGAAAGAAACCAAACTTAAACTAGCTTACATGAAAATGGTATTACTAATAACTGGATATTAAATAGTATTAATATCAATCTCATACAGTATAACATTGTGATTATATAGGAGAAAACATTTATTTTAAGAAACATATGCTGAAGAAGACAGAGGCAAAATGGCATGATATACACAATTTACTTTCAAAAGATTCAGGGGAAAAAAGTCCATACACACAGAGAGGAAGGAAAGAAGGAAGGAAGGAAGGAAGGAAGGAAGGAAGGAAGGAAGGGCGGTGGGTATAGATCAGTGGTATAGAATGCTTGCCCAGCATGTACAAGGCTATGGGTTTGATCCCCAGCACCACAGAGAAAAAGAGAAAGAAAAAGAAATAGTGCGCTAGAGAGCATAAATGAGAAAATAAATTGCTGAATTTAGAATGTTAACTGAACTATTCTCCCAACTTCTCCCTATGTAGGAAACTTTTCAAACTAAAAAGGTGATATAGGGAAATGGGGACAATTTTTAACTGGAGCATACCAGCTTGCACCCCACTTCAGAATGGCAATCTGAATCTAAAATTAAAAGGATGTCAAAAGGCGAGTACCTAGCCAGATGCAGTGGCAGTGCTTGGGACCCCAGTACTTGAGAGGCTGAGATAGGAGGATCACAAGTTCAATACCAGCCTGGGTAACTTAGTGAAATCCAGTCTCAAAATAAACAAAAAGGGCTCAGGATGTAGCTCAGTGGTAGTGCACCCCTGGGTCTAATCCCCAGTACCCAAAAAAAAAAGTGAATATCTATATATGCTATATGTGTCTCATCTCCATGCTTTTCTTTTTTTTTTTTTTTTGCGGTACCGGGGATTGAACCCAGGGGCGTTCTACCTCTGAGCTACACCCCCAGCCCTATTTTTTATACTTTATTTTGAAACCGGGTTTCATGAAGTTGCGGAGGGCCTCACTAAGTAGCTGAGGCTGGCCACAAACCCAGATCCTCCGGTCTCAGCCTCCCAAGTACTGGGATTACAAGCGGGCACCACCACACACAGCCCCATGCTTTTCTATATACTACATCCCTCACCAGTAATCTACAATAGTGAACACATTTCTCACAAGGCTTTTTTCCCTATTTAACCTCTCTCTGAATGAGTGGCAGGAGCCGGGCGTGGTGGCGCACGCTTGTAATCCCAGTACTTTGGGAGGCGGAGACCTGAGGATCCCGGTTCGCGGCCAGCCTCAGCTCTCGCTCTCTCTCTCTCCCTGTCTCTCTCTCTCTCTCTCTCTCTCTCTCTCTCTCGTTTACTCTCTCTCTCTCTCACTCCTTAGTGAGGCCCTCCACTACTTCGTGAGACCCGGTTTCAAAATAAAGCATAAAAAATAGGGCCGGGGGCACAGCGCGGAGGTAGAACGCCCCTGCGTTCAATCCCCGGTACCGAAAAAAAAAATAAAAAATAAAAAAAATGAATGAGTGGCAGGAGAGTATCAGGAGGTTTGGCCCAGGTTCCCTAGTCTAGTGAATGTACTAAATCAGAAAAGGGATTAAGGGATTAAGAGTTAGGCAAATTAATTCTCTCTTCAATATATCTTAACTCTTTTTAATTCCCTCCTCACATTTAGCAGGGAAATGAATGAGAAACTATTGTAGAACATAAATAAAGCCCAAATCAGTAACACAGACTCTATTACAGTTCTAGAGTCTAAATATCACTCTCTGATGATCAGCTACGGTGATAGAAAAGAAATGAGCATTTACTGATTATTATCTGCCTCAGGCTGACAGTAAAAAAGAAAGCTGGGGAAAACAGGACATTCACCCTAACAAGAATGGAAGGAAGAAGAATAGAGGGAAGTCAGGAGGAAAGAAAGGAGAGCAAATCAGTGAGATAGGGAAATGGCTAAATTGACAAGCCCAGAGCTACCCCTAGGTAGCCCCTTAAGTTGATTCCAACCCCAAGTCTTTCTCATCCTCACTGTGGCACCAGTTACAGCTCTGAAAAGATACAACAAGAACATAAATGACACTAAGATAGTGGCCAGTCAGGGAAAAAACAGAATTCCTTTCTGCCACAACAAGAAATGAACCCATTCACAGGTAAAATTCATTAGTCATCACAAAGTTCAAGAACCTCCTTCAAAAGGGAAGTACTTAAGGCACTTTACTGATCTGCACTGGTATCATAGGACAGCAGTTACTATTCTGTAGCCAAACAGATGGAGATGGCTCCTGGAATCTATCCATTCAACCCAAAAATGAATACAACATAATTTGGAAAAATGTAGTCTTAATAATGCCTTTCATCAGCCAAATATAAACACCTGCGAACCACCTTAATTATATATTTTTAGTAACCTGAAAAATATTATCTCCTACAGATACAAATGAACCATAATTATTCAATTCAATAACTCAATTCAATAATGGATGGCAGGAGCATATGGTACATGCTTGATTTTCCTGCAATTATATACCTTTATAATTCAAATCTAACAATTTACTCATTTCATGTTCCCCCTCCGATTTTAGTACTATTAACATACTTATTGCCAAATTATTTTTAAATCAAAATTTTAAACACAATTAACTTGGGTACTTGAAGAAAAGATCATATTTGACCAGTAAGTTCCCTTAAAACAGTCTTAAAGCCAGACATGGTGGTGCATGCCGGTAAGCCCAGTACTTGGGAGGCTGAGACAGGGGGATCGCAGGTTTGTGGCCAGCCTCAACAACCCCTCCACAACTTATTCAAAATAAGAAATAAAATAGGGCTGGGGTATAGCTCAGAGGTAGAATGCCTGAGTACCCCAAAAAAAAGAAGACTAAAAAATATACACCTATTTTAAAGTAAAAGATTTCAATTACATGGCTACTAATTTAATCAAGATAAATTATGACAAAAGATCTGAACTGCCAGCAATCTAGCAGTATTACATCGACAATTATCAAATATAACACACACATTCTTTAATAGTCATTTAAATATTATAAATATGACTGGCTAAATATAAACCTGATCAGCCGGGCATGGTGGTGCACGCTTGTAATCCCAGTACTTGGGAGGCTGAGACAGGAGGATCACAGGTTCAAGGACAGCCTTAGCAACTTAGTGAGGCCCTCCGCATCTTAGTGAGACCCTGTTTCAAAATAAAGAATAAAAAATCGGCTTAGGGTATAGCTCAGAGGTAGAATGCCCCTGTTCAATCCCCAGTACTGCAAAAAATAAAATAAAAACAATAAATCTGATCAACAAAAGATAGTCTTACCTATATGAGGAGAATCAAATGTTGTCATACAGTATTTTCCACTGGAATTATGTACATGATTAACTTCTCTAGTGCTTTCTTCAGTAGGCAAAATATTTGAACTGCATTCTCCAGGATCATTTTGTAACTGGAGAAAGACATTATTTTCAGCACCCTAAAAGAACCAAATACATACTTTAATCAGAAATTAAATCTAATTTTGCATATTTTATATAATGAACTCCTAAAATGAACTATCAGTTTCTACATATCTAAATCAAGAATAGATATTTAAAGGAGTCACAGCCGGGCGTGGTGGCGCACACTTGTAATCCCAGTACTTGGGAGGCTGAGACAGGAGGATCGCAGGTTCGCGGCCAGCCTCAGCTACTTAGTGAGGCCTCCACAACTTAGTGAGACACTTATTCAAAATAAAGAATAAAATAAATAGGACTGGGGGTGTAGCTCTGTGGTGGAAAGCCCCTGGGTTCAATCCCTAGTACCGCAAAAAAAAAAAAAGGAGTCAGGTATGGTGGCACACGCCTGTAATCCCAGTACTTGGGAGGCTGAGACAGGAGGACTGCAGGTTCAAGGACAGCCTCAGCAACTTAGTGATACTCTCAGCAACTTAGCTAGACCCTGTTTCAAAATAAAAAATAAAATAGGTCTAGAGACAGAATGCCCCTGGGTTCAATCCCCAGGACCAAAAATAAAAAATAAAAATAAAGCCGGGCGTGGTGGCACACGCTTGTAATCCCAGTACTTGGGAGGCTGAGACAGGAGGATCGCAGGTTCACGGCCAGCCTCAGCTACTTAGTGAGGCCCTCCGCAACTTAGTGAGACCCTGTTTCAAATTAAAGAATTAAAAAATAGGGCTGGGGGTGTAGCTTGGAGGTAGAATGCCCCTGGGTTCAAACCCCAGTACCTAGCCGGGCGTGGTGGCGCATGCTTGTAATCCCAGTACTTGGGAGGCTGAGACAGGAGGATCGCAGGTTCGCGGCCAGCCTCAGCTACTTAGTGAGGCCCTCTGCAACTTAGTGAGACCGTGTTTCAAAATAAAGAATAAAAAAATAAGCCGGGCGTGGTGGCGCACACTTGTAATCCCAGTACTTTGGGAGGCGGAGACAGGAGGATCCGGGTTCACGGCCAGCCTCAGCTTTCTCTCTCTCTCTCTCTCTCTCTCCCTGTCTCTCTCTCTCTCTACTTAGTGAGGCCCTCCGCAACTTCATGAGACCCGGTTTCAAAGTAAAGGATAAAAAATAGGGCCGGGGGTGTAGCTCAGAGGTAGAA
>PVJS01044721.1:0-16538 GCA_004027185.1 Glis glis
CAAAAAAAAAAAAAAAAAAAAAGTCAAGTCACTACCATTCTAGCAGCAACATATTTACTTCACATCCTTCATCATCTTCAGCCTCTTATCTCGAACAAGCAGAATAATTAATGTGAATCCTAACACTATACAAACTATCACCTAATCCCAGACACTTCCTTTCTACTATTCTCTGTGTCACAGACTTATTTTTTGCAATGAATGATTTTTTAAAAAATGGCATTGATAAATTTGTATATATATGTCATGTCCATTCAAGTGTTTCCTTCGTTGAGTCTTCCTCACCCCAGCTGCCTCCCTCCCTGAGGCCCCTCCATCACTCCACTAGGGTTTCTCCTCCTTTGTCTGGAGTGCCTCCTGTATCCGTTTCTCCCTAGCTTCCACATATGAGGGAAAACATCCAACCTTTCACTTTTTGTGACTGACTAATCTCACTTAGCACAGTATTCTCCAGTTCCATCTATGCCCATGTCGCACTTGGTCATCTGCTCCACTTGGCTACTATCCTTGCTCACCTAAGAAAAGCTTGCCCTTATATGCGGTGTCATTCCTTTCTATTTCTTTGTACCCATAGTTCTCTAGTGGTTTAAAAAAACTATGGATTTTACGGTTACTCATTTTATTATAGCAGAAATGATAGTCTGTCGTGAACTTTTTCATCCTATGTAGAAGATGAAATTTTTCAATTTTGGGGGGAGGCATGTACTGGGGATTAGACCCAGGGGCATTCTACCTCCGAGGTACACCCCCAGCCCTTTTTGTTTTTGAAATAGTCTCACTGAGTTACTGAAGGTCTCACTAAGTTGCTGAGGCTGGCCTTGAACCTGTGATCTTCCTTTCCCAGTCTCCCAAGTATTTGGGATTACAAGTTGTGCAGCACCACGCCTGACTAGAAGATGAATTTTTGAACCACATCTTCTTAACTCTCCTCCCTTTCTTTCCCAATGTCATTCTCCTAACCCAGGAAACAGAAGTGTTTTTATGTACCTCCTGCTTTCCAATTCCAAATGTCTAGCTAAACATTAGTCATGAATATTGGTACTTTCTATAGATTTTGTGACCTGAATCACTGGTTTAGCAATTTATATGCCAAAAAATAAGGAGACTAGTGCCAAAAGAATCTAGTAAATTCCTTTTCAACAAATAGGTTTAAGAGGCAATTATCTTAGCTGTAGAGACCTATTTTGAATGTCAAAAGCTAGGATTATTATTTCTATTGCTTTAACAAATCCCAATTCTCTTCTCTCCCCATACTCCCACGCCCAGCAGATGGATGTCCCAAGCCAATTAGGACCAAGTTCATGCACTTAAGAAAGCAACACAGATCAGATCACACATTTAAAAGACCAGTTCTGTACACTGTTACTGTATCTAGGGTGGTTACCCTGTCTAGAACGTGGCCTGGAAGTAGAGTGAATCCAAATGACTTAGTGGCCAGTTCTTCAGGAAAGTGCAAACCCATTTTAATTAGCTCCTCTTTTTTAAAAAAATCAACTATTGTTGGTACCCCTCCAAGACTAGTTGACTATTATCCTCCAAGACTCATGAAGCTCAGTATGCGATCTTATTTGGAAAAAGATTCTTTATAGATGTAATCAAGTGAAAAGGAAGTCACACTGGACAAGATCCTTAGAAACACAGAGGACACACACAGGGAAGAAGCCACAGAAAGTTCTAGACAGAGATTAGAGTGATGCCTCTATTAACCAAGAGACACTGTAGAGGCTGGGAGAGGCTCCCTAATGGCCACCAGAGACTGGGAGAGGCTCCCTAATAGCCCACAGAAACCACCAACCCCAACCCAGCCTACACCTTGATTTCAGTCTTCCAGCTTCCACAACTGTGACAAAATAAATTTCTGCTGTTTTAAGTCACCTGGTTATTGATAATTTGTTATGTCAGCCTTGGGAAACGAATACAGTAGTTAAGCCCCTCCTTTAAAATGACCCAATGGGAAAAAAGTAAAAAAGTTTCAGTGGTAGCTGGGCACAGTGGCACACACCTCTAATCACAACTACTTGGGAGGCTGAGGCAAGAGGATCACAAGTCTGAGGCCAGTCTGTGAAAGTTAGCAAAATTCTGTCTCAAAATAAAAAATAAAAAAGTCCAGGGATATTACTCAATGGTAGAGTGCTTGCCTAGGATATGTAAAGGCTTGGACTCAATCCCTAGTATCACAAAGAATTGGTTGTTTTCTTTTCTTTATCTCTCTTAAATTGATAATTACTTATAATGTAGGAAAATGACTTTTTGGTTATTTGTATATGTGTCTATATCAGGTATTTACAAAGGATAATCAAATTTCTAAGTATGAAAACAAAAATTAAACAATTGAGCGTCAAAGGTGATAGCAAAATGCTTTGGCTGAAAAATGAACAACAATAAGAAAATGTTTCAAAGTCCTAGGTAGCCAGCATGGTGGCGCTGCCTGTAATCCCAGTACTTGGGAGGCTGAGTCAGGAGGATCGCAGGTTCAAGGCCAGCCTCAGCAACTTAGACTCTGTTTCAAAATAAACAATAAAATCAGGCTGGAAGTGTAGCTCAGGGGTAGAATGGCCCTTGGTTAAATCCCTAGTGCCAAAAAAATAAAAGTCCTTACTAGCTAAAGGAGACTATGTGACAAGGAGATTATCAGCTTGACGAATGTGTGGAGTTCACAAGTTCACTGTAGAAGCAACCGAGGAAGTCATACACCTTGCTAGAAATAACACAAGTCTTAATTTCTACTAATGACAATGATACTATTTATTAACTCTGCTAATTGCTTTACATTATCTAATTTTAAAAAGCCTTATGTGGGTGATATTATGATGTCAGTATTCAATTGAGAAAAATGGTAGCTTGATAATTTAAATATCTTGGCCCATGTCATACAGGCAAGTGGCAAAGCGAGGGTTTGAAACCAAAGTCTGCAGGACTGTTGAAGCTGCATTCTAAATCTCAGCTTCTGTGCCCCATTATCACATTGTGAAGGAAAGAGAGAAAGAAGCAGAGAGATATATAGAGAAAGGAAGCACTGAGGTACTGGCTTAGAGAAAAATTTAGAAGTGCTCTCATTTTCTTTGGGGGCTATTATAAATGATTTATATGATTTGGGGATAAATCTTTCCTGAAGTGACATTTGCTTTGATACTCAGTTCTTAATTTCTGATTCTCTTACATAATAAGACTTTATTTATTATGGGCCACACCATATGAGGGGTCCGTTCTGAAGGCTAATTAGCGAGGCAACGTGAAGCTTCTTGGAAAAGTTAAGTGAGGAATGACAAAGTGATGTAATCAAGCATTTGTAACCACATCTTTCAACCAAAGAAAGGTTTTTGCAAGAAAAGACTGCCTGTATTGGACAGGGTTCTCTAGATTAACAGAATACACAGAATGAGTATATTTGAAAAAAGGGATTTATCAGATGGGCTTACAGTTTGAAGCAATGTAGTCCCAGGTTCTGACTGCACGTGGAGAGTCAGAGGAACCAGTAGCTGGTCGAACGGTCTAAGAGGTGGAGTCTTAGGATCGGAGCAACCACTAATTCAGTCCCAGTCCAAGACGTGAAGATCAGGAAGCTTCTTCGGAGAAACGATGGTGAAGTTTCAGTTCCAAGAGCAGGAGGCCGAGAAGATCAATGAGCTTTTCGGAGAAAGGCGAAGCCAGCGGCCGATGATCTCAGGCGAGAGCAGATGCGTTTTTCCTCGGAAAAAGTCGCGCACTCTCTACGTGGCTTCTCCCTCTTTATCTAAGTCCGCACCTATCAGAATCCTGCTGCCTACATTCAGGGCAGGGCTTTCTCTTTAATCTGCTGTTACACACCCAAAATCACATAATCTTGGGTGTGTCATGATCAGGTCAAGTTGACAACTTAGATTAACTATCACACTGCCTTAATTCAAGGGATGGGCAGTCAATAATTTAATAGTCAAAGAGCAGTTTTTTAAAAAAAAATGTGGCCTGAAAATATGGAACCAGAGGAGAGGCTTAGTTTGGATTTCTCTAAAAATGCTTATATCTTTTCCATGAAAGCTGTACACATTACAAAGTGTGATTGTGTATCCTCCCAGCAAGTGTGAGACGTTCTTAATCCCAGTGAGGATATTCCACAGATGGCTCTCATCCCCAGTTATAGACCACAGTCCCACCAGTTCACTTTGATTCAGCACTTTTGATTCACTATTAATACATGCTTGGTCTGCTTTGTGGTCATTCAGTTGCCCAGGCATAGAAATCCATCACCATTTCCTTGTTTCTTTTTTTTTTTTTTTTTTTGCGGTACCGGGGATTGAACCCCGAGGGGTTCTACCTCCGCGCTACACCCCCGGCCCTATTTTTTATACTTTATTTTGAAACTGGGTCTCACGAAGTTGAAGAGGGCCTCACTAAGTAGAGAGAGAGAGAGAGAGAGAGAGAGAGAGAGAGAGCTGAGGCTGGCCGCGAACCCGGATCCTCCGGTCTCTGCCTCCCAAAGTACTGGGATTACAAGCGTGCGCCACCACGCCCGGCCATTTCCTTGTTTCTTACGTGGTATCGTCATACATTTTGCAGGAGAGATGGCTGGACATGGGTCTCAGAGTACTCACTGAGATAATTCTCTAGACCAGAACTTCCATCACCAAATGTTATAATGCCCAGTTATCTCTAGAGCTTTGCCCAGAGTTGTTACGGCCCTGGTACCGAGTCAGTGAAGCAACTCTATTAGTGTGAATTTCTACTATTCTTTTTGTGTTCAAATAGTGGAATTAATTTTCTGAAGTCATGTGCAAGGCCAGTACTCAACAGTCACTTTACTGATACTCAATGGCACTTGTGACAAAGTCAAACAAGAAGCAAACTGAAGAACAGAAGTCCCTGTCCAACACTTGGCTTAGACTTTGAGATAGACTTCCAAATCAACCCTCTCTCAGGAAGCACAGGAGGAGAAATACATCTCCAGACAGCTCCAAAGATAATAGTCAGTGAATCTAGTTACCTAAGTAAAAAGATCTGAGAAATAGATACTATAGCTGTCCCCTTTTTGTTGATGTTTCTTATGTCGCTGCTTTGGTTGTTGGAAGCTACTCATCAAGATTTTATTTCACCTTTCAAGTTCTTACCTGCTCATTTGACATTTATTGCTACTGCTATAAAAAAGTTTCACTATTAATACATGCTTGGCCTGCTTTATGGTCATTAATATTTCCAAGAATTCATTACACTGTAAAAGCAGAAAGGGGTCAGATAAAATGATACGGCAAAATGATGTGGTTAGTTATGAACTGATTTTTAATTCCTATTTAATAATTTTAATAAGTGTCCATGAACTAGTAAGTGAGTATGAGGAAAAGGCTTGGGATTGGAACAGCACATATAAAGGCTACATCCTCCTATTGCTACCGCACCAGTCAATTTTGTTGGATTTTATTTAAAACAGAATTCTTTCTGTGGGTGTAGCTCGGTGGCTGAGCACTTGTCTAGCATGTGTGAAGCCCTGGGTTTGATCCTCAGCACTAGAATTCTTTCCGTGCCGGCCGTTGAGGACACTTTCATCTGCATGAAACGAAAGGCAACTCAGAATGGCAAAACCAGCCAGGACATCCATCGCAAGGTGGAGGTCTGGAGGTAAGTCTCTTGCAGCTGCTTAACTCAGCAGACTGATGATATCACCAAAGATCCAACTCTCTTTTCTAGGGTGACTGGGTTGTCCCAATTTGCTGCACATTCCCAGTTTTAGCACTTAAAATGAGATGTCCTGAGCTGGGCTTGGTGGGGCACACCTGTAATCTTAACTACTCAGGAGGCTGAGACAGGAAGATTGCAAGTTTGCAGCCAGCTTGGACAACTTAGCGAGACCTTGCCTCAAAATAAAATAAAAAGGGCTGGGGGTGAGATCAGTGGTAGAATGCTTGCCTGGCATGTGCAAGGCCCCGGGATTAATCCTCAGTGCTGAGAGAGAGGAAGAGAGAGACAGATAGACAGACAGACACAGACATGTTCTGGAACCCCCGTAGTCCAGGCAAACCTGGATGGTTGGTCACACTCTTAGCTCTTTCATCCTGAGGATGCAAGCCTTAGTCCTCAGGCCAGTTTTCTTACTGCTAAGATGTTGTATCACCCTAGTTCTCCTCATTCAAATTCATTCAGAGACAGAAAACGACATTTTGTATGTCTTTATGCATTTATTTTGGTACTGGAGATTGAACCCCGGGGCATTCTTACTCTGAGCTACACCCCTAGCCCTTTTTATTTTTTATTTTGAAACAGGGTCTTGCTAAATTGCTGAGGCTGGCCTCGAACCTGCGATCCTCCTGTCTCCACTTCCCAAGTACTGAGGGAATTACTGGGATCATAGGCATGCACCACCACCCCCGGCTATGTATGTCTCTATTTAAAAGCCATAAACTATCCTAGGAACTTTCTAGAAGACTTCCCCAGATGTCTTACTGGTCAGAACTACATGGCATCCCTTTTCCTCAACCAGCTGTGGGCAAAGGCAATGGAATGGGTTTAACCTAACCAAGACCCGGCCACCTGGGACTGGGGAAGCCATTTTCCCCAAGCACAGCCACCAGGAGACCAAGGAAGGAAGGGACAGGGTGCTGATGAGACTGGATAGTGTCCATGTAGGGGATATTGCTGGATGCCTGTGTGTTTTGTCTTTTCATTGATGTTAGACTTATAACTCTTATAGATTCCTGGGAGTAAGGAGATCTCTTCTTTGTCCACATTTTAGGATATCTGGGGAAAGGAATGGGTCTGTGCATAATGAGAAAAGACTTCCTAGGTGATTCTGAGAGTCCTTCTCCCCTTTCTACATCATGAAAGAGCCTCAGTAACACAAGCCGGGCTGCCATGCCTTCGGAGGATTGCTGCTGTCACAGGAGAAGAGATACCTCCAAGGGAGGTCCTGAGGAGTTCCCAGAGAGAGCTGGGAGCTCGACCCAGGACAAGCAGGATCCTTGACATAGCTGTCAGAAAAGAATTTCAGCATGTGTCAGTAGAAGCACAAGGGTTTATTTAGGGACGCAAGGAGTGCACATTTGAGGGAGAACAGGAGCCATCTCAAGGGTGAGAGATGCATTAGGGTTCCCAGCTCCTCTTTTAAAGGAGATTTAGTGAGGGTTGGGTACGTGGAGGTACGTAGGGATGACGTCAGACTGCTGACCTCAAGATGATTTACGGTGGTCTGGTCATTCTCAGGATCCTTAGAATGACATAGGTTTCTCAAAACATTGTATCTCTCATTGCTTAAACTATTTATTAGTGGACTAATTAACAGTGCACAAGGTAGATATGCAGATTTCCCCCCAATTTGGGAGGGAGAGCTTGGGAGAGAGACTAGCTTGGGAAGTGACAGGTCTGGAAAAGTAGGTGAAACTTCTGAGTTAAATGCGCATGTGTGTGTGTGTGTCTGTGTGTGTGTGTGTGTGTGTGTGTGTGTGTGTGTGTGTGTGTGTTACTCGGGACTGAACCCAGGGGGCATTCTGCCTCTGAGCTATACCCCCAGTCCTATTTTATTTTTTATCTTGAAACAGAGTCTCACTAAGTTGCTGAGGGCCTCGCTAAGTTGCTGAGACTGGCCACGAACCTGCAATCCTCCTGTCTCAGCCTCCCAGGTGCTAGGATTACAAGTGTGTGCCATCACACCTGGCTGAATTAAAATGTTATTTCCTTGTCCTTCCTCTATGTCTCCTTTCTATTTTTTATTTCTTCTATCCTATCTAGTACTAGTATGTCTTGAGTTTCGACTCCCTAGGAAAATCAGACTTGAGCTTTGCAGAGCTGAGATTTTTCATAAATGAAAGCCTGTTTGTTTCCTTGCCTTGCGCCTCTCACATCTGCTTAGTCAGTAGCATCATTGCCCTATCTACTATCCACCTGCCCCATCTACCACTGAAATGCCACCACTTCACATGGTGTCAGGGGCACAGAACTGCAGCGGGGTCTTTTTTTGCGGTACCGGGGATTGAACGCAGGGGCGTTCTACCTCCGCGCTACACCCCCGGCCCTATTTTTTATACTTTATTTGCAAACCGGGTCTCACAAAGTTGTGGAGGGCCTCACTAAGTAGAGAGAGAGAGAGAGAGAGAGAGAGAGAGAGCTGAGGCTGGCCGCGAACCCGGATCCTCCGGTCTCCGCCTCCCAAAGTACTGGGATTACAAGCATGTGCCACCACGCCCGGCTTTTGCAGCAGGGTCTTTTGTATAATCTGGTGCTTATGATGTGAGTTGCCTTAAAGTTTATATCAGAGAAAGCTACTCAATAAAAGGTTCACTGGCAGAATCGCCAATTTATCTATAAAATAGCCTTCGCGGGAGGGAATGTTCCACCTTGTCTTCCAGAGCTGGCAAGACTCATTTAGAATTCATTTTCGATTTTCTCCAGATCCTCAATAGCCAACACATTGGATTTAAGCCTCGGTGCTCTTTAGATGTAACATTTCCAAGACAGACTGAAGTAGCATCTAAGTTCCAGGTTAAAAAAAAAAATTTCAACCAAAGGTGTCAAACATTGAAGAAAGCCATTTTTCCGCCTAAACTAGTAGATATCTTTGTGAGACTTAAAAATGACTGAAGTAACACCTTTAATATTTTCAACGGGCTGCAATACAGTGACCCTGTTAGTCGCTTTGTCAGTATTGGAGCTGAGGCTATTTATGTGCACTTACTCCTCATCTACAGGGGACCTCACTGCCACATCTGCCACAGCACATCAACAGCAGTGAATGTCCCTTGAAAATGCAAATATTTGCAAAATATTCTTCAATAGGTAGGGACAGAGTTCCCCGATAGTTTAGAATAATTAAAGGAGCGCCATGAACAAATGTCAAAATAGAAAAAATTGAACAGAAAATGGGGCAAAGTGACAATACAAATGGACAGATCTCCCTATTATCACTTGCTGTACATCTCACAAGACAGCTGATTCCCCGCTCTGTATGGGTTCCAGCCTCCAGTGATTTATTGGGTAATTCAGCATTTGCCAGTATGTCTTGTGCTAATTAAATGCATCGCACTCTATTCAGAAATGTCACAATTGATTTGTCTTCTGCAAGCACTGACTTTATTTCAATCTTCTGAAAAAGATTTTATGAGCCTCAGATAACTTATCCTGGCACATTCATCTCCCAGGGTAGCTTCTGTGAGTGAGGGCAGTAAGAGCGGAAACCCTCGGTGAACATTCAATACAAATACCTTCGCATCTTATTTATTCCTGATGTGCCGTATATCTGAGCAATAGTGTAGGTAGAGCAAAATTACAAACCGCCCCATTAGCCTATAAATGCATTTAAACATGACAGAAGTTGACATGAAATGGTATTGGCAGAACTTATTGGATAATGTTAGATCAATCCAAAAAAAACATGTACTTTGAAAGTGTGTTGTTTATTACAAGGTGTTTGCTCATTCACAAATTGATTTTGACAAAATTTTGCTATTAGCTAGCTTGCATACAAGAGGAAACCGCATAATGTCATTTCAGGGGCAGGGAGAGGAGAGGAGAAAATGAATTGTAATGGAGATTTTAGGAGATGGAACACATCTCACACGCTTGTAGAATAACAAAGGTCCCAGGAGACTGAGGACCAGCTGTTATCTAATCTTGGGGGATGGGAGGGCACCTCATATTACCCTCTAAACCCAGGTGCCACCTCTGGGATCAGTGTGTTCCTTAAGAATCAGTCACAAAAAAAATCCAGCTTAGTCCATGGAAAATTAAAATTCAGCCTCAAACAGTCACTGCTTATGAACTGATAATCTATGCCACAGAACGAGAAAAATGACCATATATGTATGTCCCATTGGAGAAGAGTGATAACTACATAAACCAGACTAGGAAAAGATTAGAGAAGAGCCATGGTGCAGCCCAGTGGGGAGATTTTAGAGGGCATTTCTGTAGAAATTAGTAAATCCTTAGCATCTGTGATTCCACTTGCCTCCTTATTTATATTAATATTTGGGTTTGAGTGAAAAAAATGTCTCACTGAACAGTAATAATATCAACTTGTAGAGTACATTTGGTCTTCCAGGAAAGACATACTCTTCCTTTGAAACTAAGTGTGATGCTAGTTGGAAAGGCAGAACTCTTCACCACACTCACATAGGTATTCTATTAACATAGCTATTGCCTTTTAGTTTCTGTCTATCACTGGGAAAGTCAGGTCTGTGTGAGACCAAGATAGTCAGGGTTCTTCAGATCAACCACATTACTCTACTTCTAAACCAGTGCAAGTAAATACCTTAAAAATCACTCTGTGGGTTGGGTTTGAGAATAGCTAAAACACATTATCTGTATGTATCAATTAGAAAATTCTTCAGAAAAATACAAAAGGAAAGTATAAGGCAATGTTTACTAATTTATTTTGCCTCTAAACTTTAAGATATGCTATTCTTTTAACTTAATAGAATCGGAAACCATGATGCAGATTCTTTAACAGACTGTACTTACGAGTATACATAGAGCAGCAAAATGGAAGAATGGGAGCTAAAAAACAGCCTCTGAACCCCAGATTCCTTCTCTCTCCATCATAACTCAGTTGAAATTGTTGTAGGGCACCATAAAACCAAAATGAAAGCACCATGGAGAAAAAAAGATGAATTAATCCAGCCCCAAGTACTGGGCTTAACAGCAGATCTTCTTAAACACTGTAGTGTAGCGGATGATGTGATCTGCCCTGCTCTCCTCTTCAGGAAGAAGATCTTTATTTCCCAGCTGCTGGAAATTTTGGCAATAACTCGGTCCCTTCCTCAGTCCCTAACTCAGTCCCTTCCCCAGCAAGTTAATCAAAGCCACATGCCTTTCCAGAGACCGTCCACATCCAATGGCTGGCCCAGGGAGAAGTAGAGTCCCGACCCCTTGTCTCAGATGGGTTGACTTTGAAGCTCAGTTTTAGAACTGGGAATTTCTTAGGTATCTGTTATAACTGTGTAGTATTTGGACATTTTTTACTGATCCAGTTTTTCTTCTTCATTTCCTTACATGCACAATCGCTAATAAACCTCATGCAATCTTATTTCCATCTTGGAGCCTATTTCCTAGACAATGTGACCTCTGGTCATAAACATCAGCATGATCCCAAAAGTCATACAGAATTTCACATTTCAAGCACATAAGGAAAAACTATGCAAATATATGTGTTCTAAAGATCATTTATACTAATTATTTTCTTCCTGGTTTTGGTCACATATAGTTCACACATTTTTGTTAATCTTATTTGCTCTAAAAATAGGAGCAATAACCATTTGAAATGTAGGTTCATGAGAAATAAAGCAACTCATGTATATTGTAACAGATGGAAAATATAAGTAGATAAGAGAGTTTAAAAACATGTTTTGTGGTATTCATCCTAAAAAAATTTAAAGCAAAAGTGGTTTTAATCAAAGTTTACAATAATTACAAAATGTGAATTGAATTAACATACTTTTTTTACTCAGCACTGTAATAAAAGTTTTCTCCGAGGTTTAGGGAAAATGTGCTAATATGTATGAGGGCATCAAATTAAATTGTTTTCCAAGTAATGTAGAAAACTGGAATAACAGTAGATTCTTAACATATTAAATTAATTTCCAGGTAATAAATCCATAAAAAGATTGAGAGATAATGATCTAAATAAATACCCAAATGGGCATTTGTGGAAATTCAGTATTCATTCAAGATAACAAAAAACCCACTAAAATAAAAATAGAAAGTACTCCCTTAATCCAATAATAGCTCCCAAAAATCCAATATTTAATTGTAAGATATTCAAAGCTGTTCCCAACTTGAGAAACAGATGAGGATGTTATTAGCAATTCTATTGAAAATCATATAGTTCTAACCAGCATGATAAGGCAAAAAAGCATAATAATTACAAAGTAAAGAATAAAACTTTCACTATTTGCAATTAACATGGTGTTTTTTTATACACAGAGAATACAAAAGAAAATAAGATTATTAGAAAAATAAGTAAATTTAGCAAGGTCACTGGTTCCAAAACCAGCATATAAAAGTCAGTTGTGTTTCTAAAGATCAGCCACAAATAAAAATTGGAATTGTAAAAATTATACCATTTAAAATAGCATCAACAGAAGATGGCGACTAAGGGAGACATCACATTACGACTTCTCTGAGACTTGGGTCTCAATTGCTGTGAAAGCAACTTCTCAACAGGAGAAGAAAAGCAACAGAAACTTGAACTAAACAATGAAAAATTGAAACATGAAGGAATCAAAGCCAGAAGACAACAGAGGAAAGTAAAAAGCTCCAAGCGCCTTACCTAAGGAACGCCAGTGGCGCCATCTTGGCCGGACCATGCCGGCCGATACCAGCATTGCGGCTTCCACACGCTGCCAGCAGAGAAGCCAGAGACCTGTTGTAAGTTCAACTGCAGGTCAGCAGAGACGAAAGCAAGCAGCGGCTCGCTCCACACTCAAGGGACCAAACGGCAGCGGCGACAGCGGCTGCAGTGACGCCATCTTAGCAGGACCTTACTGGCAGCTATCAGCATTGCGGCTCCTGCACAAGACCAATGGAGATGCCAGCGACCTGTTGTGAATCCAGCAGCTGCAGAATAGCAGCAGTGAAGGCAAGCAGCGACTTTTTCCATGCGCGACACAGACCCGAACTGCTGCGTCCACAGAAGCAGCAGTGCTGTGAGACCGTAAGTCAACGAGCCGCCCAGGGGGAGACCACACAGCATGGCCACAGGGACTTGCGAGGTGTGAGACAGTGCGGATTGCCCTGGCAGAGGTGGGAGTGGGGTCTGCTGTGGGACACGGTAGATCGTGGATAAGCAGACAGTCCCTGGCGACATTTGGGTGGGACAGACTTGCAGCCTGCGGGTCTCAGTGCTCTTATAGAGTCCCCAGGGATTGCCACAGGACATACAGTTGTGGTACCTGGAGAAAAATTGGACCAAACCAGCTCTCTCTGTGGAAAACATGGAGTTCCGTGTTTGCACAGAATTGGGTCAAAGCGACATCCACCACTTCTGTAGGCAGAGAGAGACACAAGCCCAGGGCCCCCTGTTGGTGACACCCGCCATAGGTGTAGACAGAGAGAGACATAGGGACAGCCCAAGTGGAGACCGCGGAGACCCACGCGCGCAGTGAGAGGAGCAATAGCAGCACTGGTCGCCTGCACAGGTAGTGAGAGGCACCAGGCAAGGGCCCCAATCACTGAAGGAGACCAAGAATTGGACCTCCAAATGGACACTATACCGAGCAAGTGAGAATAACCATTCAGTAAAGGCCATTCACCTATAAGGCTCACCTAGTAGCAACTATCTACCTCCAGAATAAGAAACTATAAAGGGAGAGAGATTAGACATAGGAAACCTACAGAGAAAGAGAGAGAGAGAGAGAGAGAGAGAGAGAGAGGGCGCGTGCTACCAAAAGCAACAAAGGTATAAACATAAAAAACCTGAAATCATGAAAAGGAAGAATAGCAAAAACAAACAATGAGCTCCCACAACCCCACAACAACAGAACCCACCAACACAGAAGTACAAGGATTGCCAGAAGGAAAATTCAGTACTTTGATAGTAGAAATAATACAGGATTTCCAAAAAGAATTCAGAGAGTGACTGAAAGTAATGAAGGATCAAAAAAACAAAGAATCTAACACCCTGAACAGGAATCAAAAAGAAGCTCTGAAGGAAGTGAAGGATGCAATAATTGAAATGAAGGCATCAATACAGACCATCAACAATAGACTAGACCACATGGAAAACAGAATCTCACTCTCAGAAGATGACCTCTCCAAAAATGAACGTGTAGTATATAAATTAGAAAAAATCAATTCGACACCATAAATTGGACATTGAAGAGATCTCAGCCAGTCTTAAAAGAGAAAACCTAAGAATAATAGGTATAGAAGAGGGAATAGGAGCTAAAACCAAAGAAATCAATAATCTATTCAGAGAAGTAATATTAGAAAATTTTCCAAACATAGACAAAGAGGTCAACACACAGGTACAGGAAACAAATAGGACCCCTAATAGACAAGATCAGAGAAGAGGTTCACCACACCACATAATAATCAAATTGACTAATGCAGAGGCCAAGGAGAGAATCTTAAAGGCAGAGACAGTAAAAGACCAAGTAACATTCAGAGGCAAACCAATAAGAATCACTCCTGACCTTCCAAACCAAGTCATGAAAGCCTGGAGGGTCTGGAGTCAAATAATCCACACTCTGGAAGAAAACAATTTCCAGCCAAGATTTATTTACCCAGCAAAGATATCTATCAAATTTGATGGGGAAATAAAAACCTTCCATGACAAACAGAAGCTGAAAGGCTTTATGTCTTCCAAACCAGCACTAGAAAAAATACTCAAATAGAATAATCACAAGGAAGAAATAATAAAGGAACACCAGAAACAGAGAAACAGTGATTTCCATCAAACAAACAACTAGGCAAAGAACACATACTACCTCAAACAGAAATTAAAACTCAAAATGTTAGGAATTAAAACCCATGTCTCAATAATCATGCTGAATATAAATGGCTTTAACTCCCCCATCAAAAGACATAAGGTGGCAAAATGGATTAAAAATTCACTATCTATATGCTGCCTGCAAGAAACACACCTTACAAGTAAAGATATGCACAAACTAAAGGTGAAGGGGTGGAGCAAGGTAATCCACACTAATGGAACTCGAAAACAAGCAGGAGTAGCAATTATGATATCAGACAAATTAGACTTCAAACCTAAACTAATCAGAAGAGACAAAGAAGGTAATTTCTTACTGGTAAAAGGAAAAACCCAGCAAGAGGATATAACAATAGTCAACATTTATGCCCCAAACATAGGTGCAACCACTTTCATAAAAGAAACTCTTTGCGACATTAAATCACACATAGATCCCAATACAATAATATTGGGAGACTTCAACACACCTCTCACACCACTAGATTGATCTTCAAGACAAAAGTTAGTAAAGATGCCTCAGACTTAAGGAACACCATAAACTAAGTGGAACTAGTAGACACCTACAGAATATCCCACACAACTATAGCTGAATTCACATTTTTTCAGCTGCTCATGGAACCTTCTCTAAAATAGACCATATCCTAAGCCACAAAGTGAGTACTAGCAAGTTCAACAAATGTGACATAATCCCCTGCGTCTTTTCAGACCATAATGGAATGAAACTAGAAATCAACTATAAGACCCAGAGAAACCTCATAAACACATGTAGACTGAACACCACACTGCTGAATGAGGAATGGGTCAGAGAAGAAATAAGGGGAGAAATTAAGAAATTCCTAGAAAGAAACGAAAGCATAGACACAACATATCAAAATCTATGGGACACCCTGAGGGCAGTATTAAGAGGAAAATTCATAGCACTGAGTGCCCACATAAGAAGAACAGAAAATCACCAAATAAATAACCTGATGACACACCTCAAAGCCCTTGAAAAACAGGAACAGTCTAACCCCAAAGCCAGTAGAAGACAGGAAATTATTAAAATCAGTGCAGAAATCAACGAAGTAGAGAATAAAAAAAAATACAAAAATCAACAAAACCAAAATCTGGTTCCTTGAAAAAATAAACAAGATAGATAAACCACTAGCCAACCTAACCAAAAGAAAGAGAGATTCAACCCAAATTACTAAAAGAAGAGATGAAAAAGGTGATATTACCACCGACAGCATGGAAACCCAGAGGATTATCAGAAACTACTTTGAAAAACTATACTCCAACAAAACGGGAAACCTAGAAGAAATTGACTAATTTCTAGACACGTACAACCTTCCTAAGTTGAATCAAGAAGATATAGAAAATTTAAATCGACCAATAGTAATCAAAGAGATTGAAGCAGCAATAAGGAGCCTACCATCAAAGAAAAGCCCAGGTCCAGATGGTTTCCCAGGTGAATTTTATAAAACCGTTATAGAAGAACTAATCCCAATACTCCTCAATCTATTCCATGAAATAGAAAGAAACGGGACTCTCCAAATACATTCTATGAAGCCAACATCACATTGATACCCAAACCAAATAAAGACAGCTCAAGAAAAGAAAACTACAGACCTATATCATTGATGAACTTAGATGCAAAACTTCTAAACAAAATACTAGCAATGTGCATTCAAAACCACATCACGAAAATCATACATCATGACCAAGTTGGGTTCATCCCAAGGATGCAAGGTTGGTTCAACATATGAAAAACAATCAATGTAACCCACCACATAAACCGAACTAAAGACAAAAATCACATGATCATTTCGATAGATGCTGAAAAAGCATTTGACAAAATCCAACACCCATTCATGATAAGAACTCTGCACAGAATCGGAATAGAAGGACCATACCTCAACATCATAAAGGCAATATACAATAGGCCCACAGCCAACATCATACTGAATGGGGAAAAACTTCGAGAGTTTCCGTTAAAAACAGGAATAAGACAAAGGATGTCCACTGTCACCACTCCTTTTCAATATAGTACATGAGACTCTAGCCAGAGCAATAAGGCAAGAGAAGGAAATAAAAGGAGTACAAATAGGAAAAGAGGAACTGAAACTATCTCTATTTGTACTCCTTTTATTTCCTTCTCTTGCCTTATTGCTCTGGCTAG
>PVJS01044722.1:0-16538 GCA_004027185.1 Glis glis
AAAAAAAAAAAAAAAAAGAAGAAGAGGAAGCTGGGCCAGCCTCATCAAGGTCCAGCATCTTGCCCAAGGACAGGTCTCTGTGACTCTTAAGTCTCCAGTCTCTCCTCTTCACTAGTCCAACCACCCTTACCACCAAGCCCACTGCTGACACCATAGGGCCCAAATCTTAGGACATGCCATCAGTATCACTCTTTTGCTTCCCCACTTTTTGTCTTTTTTTTAGAAGATTTGGTTTTTTACTGCTGCCCAAGGATCATATAGTTGGCCTGACTACCTTCTGGTACTGATATAAAACTACCCAAAGAGAAATATAACTGTGGACTGAGCCCAGTTTATAAGAGCTTTCCTGGTCACACAGGTTCCAGGCATACTTCATAATGTCAAAACAGAGCCGGGATGGTGGCTCACGCTTGTAATCCCAGTATTTGGGAGGCTGAGACAGGAGGATCCGGGTTCGTGGCCAGCCTCAGCTACTTAGTGAGGCCCTCCACAACTTAGTGAGACCCTGTTTCAAAAATAAAGAATAAAATAATAGGGCTGAGGGTGTAGCTCAGAGGTAGAATGCCCCTGGGTTCAATTCCCAATACCACAAAAAATAATCATCATAATAATAAAAAATAATAATGTCAAAACAGGGACAGCCTGCATTCCTGAATCAGCTTGTCTGACTTTTCACTGAGGAAGTAAAGACAAATTGTTGCCCTTTTGAAAAAAAAAAAACTGCTTTCATCTCTAGGTCTATCTGAGATCTAAAGCAGTAAGTGCCTTTCTTTATGTCTTTGAAATGGTGTACACAGACACACATTCCCTCTAGGTCCTCCTGAGATAAGCCAGGAGATGTTGCCAATTACAGTTATACTCCACTAGCAGATGTTTAGGGGTTGGTTAAACCTTCAGAGATATTACCTTGGGAGAAGTGGAATGAGAGCAAAGATTACTATGAAACGTAGAGATTGCAAGCTAGGCGGTGGAGAGAGGTGGAGGGAGCAGGGAGTAGTGGAAGGGAGGGAGGGAGGGAGAGTGCAAGGAAGAGAGACTGGTGAAAATAAGCTTGTGCTTAGAACAGCGGGAAGGGAGGCTTGGAAACCCGGTTTTCTGGCTGTAAATGCCCGTCTGGCGTCTTGCTGGTGCACCAGGGTTCTGAGAAGATGTGGGCGGAGGGCGAGTCCGAGGGACTTCAAACCTTGGGAATAGTGGTGGTCGTGTGCTCCTCTCTGAAACTTTTGCACTACCTCGGGCTAATTGACTTGTCAGACGGTAAGTGCCTGGAGCTTCCACATTTTATATGAATGTGTTTTCTGGCTTGGGTTGTGAAAGTAGTTGAGAAAATTCACGGAAAGTAGCGCGGAGAGCCAGACCCGGGAGATTTGAAAATGCCGGGCTAAATCTGTGCAGTATTGATCTGTGCCTTCCGGTATCCCCGGGTGGTGCGCTGCCCGTGGTGCTGAAATGTACGGTGCCTGGAGAGCGAGGGAGCGGAAAGGGAGTTAGAATCACACCCCCAATCCCACCCGGCGCTTGTGGGTCTTGGTGCATATTCGCTGTTTGAGACTAGCACAATACATCCAATTCGCCCTGAAAGTATCTGATAACTATGTTTTGAGAGAAAACAAAGACTTTTAAAACTCATTATGCTGATTAATTTTAAATAGTTGGGAAGATTTGTCAAATGCTATCACAGTAACTACAATTAGAAAACATTTAACAAATGTTGGTTCCTTTCCCCTAACCCCCATAAGAATGCTTATTCTAAAACTATCTCGTCAACTGTGACTTTAGCTTCCATTCTTTAATAAGAATGTAGTTAAAATTCAGGTTAATTGTGCTGTTTATGATAAGACAGTGTTTGGAGTTTTGAGCTCCTTTCTTCTAGTTATGCATAAAATACATAATAGGTTACTGTGAACTATAGTGTCCCCCACTGCTAAGAAGAACTTATTACTTCTATTTAACTGTATATGAGTAATGATAAGGAGATAAAAATGTTAGCTGCCCTAATGTGATCAGCATATAGTGTATATATGCATTAAAATGTCATACTATACCCTATAACTATGTGCAATTATCACATATTAACATAAAATTTTTAAGAACAGGTGACGTTCTCCAGAAGGTTCAGAGACTATCACCAGTTAATTCTCTCATATGTGCAATTATCACATATTAAATAAAAGAGATGGAAATATTAACTACCCTGATTTGATCATTACACCCTGGGTACCTTTCTCAAATTATCACATGGTACAACATAAATTTGTACAATTAAGATAGTAATTTTAAAAAATAAAAAATTTTAAACACAAAAAAGGAAGCTAGTGGTTTGGTTTCCAAAGTTAAAGTTCAAGAAATAAGCTCCATATGAGATGCCCCTTCCTCCTTATGGGAAGCTATTTTAAATATAATACAGTTTGTATGATTTTTATCACATAAAATTGGGCTCCTGGAAGTATATCAAATTCAATTAACAATTTATTAAATAATACCAGCTTTTAACAATGTATATTAAATGCATATAAAAGATGTATACAAAGCTTATTCAATGTATATTCTTCCATAACTGCATAATATAGGCAGACTTTATATCCTAAGAGGCATAACATAACTAAATTATACATAATAATGAGATATGTTTGTAGACAAAGGACTAGCTAATATACCAATCAAAGCTGAGGTAGACCAAAAAGCTAAACTGCAAGATGACATGGTTGGATGAGCCCCAAACTAAGAATCAGGATACCTAGTTTCTATCCGTGATCTCAGTTTAATCCTGATCAAATCACTTTTTAAAATCAGGGCTTTGGTTTCTTATAATGAATTTAAGTGTCTGCTCCATGGAAATCTGGAGTGACTAAAAGACTTCTTTGAATTTGGTTTTGTGGGTTGGGGTGGTAACCAAGACCCTTAGCCCCTCATCTCTGCTTCAACCAGACCAGCTCCATTTGTTCCATTTGTAAGCCCTATAGGGAGGAACTTTTAAAACTTTGGCTAAAATTTAGTGAATCTATTATTCTGATTCTATAACCCTGCTTTCCTGATATTTCAAAAGGTGAAGCACATTCAGAAACCTTTTTTCTTCCTTAAAACCCACCTGAAATCTACCAACCTGGAAGATAGTGCTGTGTGCACCTAAGAGACCCTTCCTAGTCCTCGGTTCCTTCATTGTGCTCTTTCAAAGACCCAGGCTCTGCTTTCCAACCCATAACAATTGAGCAAAGCCACTGTTCTCTACCAGATTCCAGGAGAATATGTTCTAGCCCTGTTCAGAGCTTCAGAACAGTTACTCACTGAGATTACAAATTAATGCAAGAGCTGCCTACTTCCTTATAAAACTAAAGGTGCAGTAGAAATATCACTACGCTTGCTTTCCATATATATAAGTATCCATCTCTTTTCTCCCATGATAGCTTCTCAAGACTACAGTTTTTAACGTTATTACCAGAGAGGATATCAGTCATTCATTTGATGTTATAGTGATGAGGGGATTTGAGGTGAAAAGTAGAGAACATCTGTTTAAAACTATCTCTAGGAACCCTAGGTAAAGGAAAAGAAGGGGATTAACATTTATTCAGCTCCTGCAATGTGCCAAGTATGGTGCTAAGTGCATTTATATCCATGAACTAACATCACCTTCCAAGTCACATTCTGAGGGGGGAGGGATTAAATAATGCCTTTTATATAGGGAAAAGACAGATTTAGAGAAGTTCAAAAATTTCCAAAGATGCAGCAATAGCAAGGTGGAAGGGTTTTCTCTAAAACTGCACCCCCTGTTCTGTACACCAAGTACCTCAGCAAGCGTGCCAGTTCCAGATGGGGTGTGTGATCTGTCATTAAGTCTGTGCCACATGTGGGCTGTTATGCTAGAGCCCTCTCCATGTGGTAAAAAATGCCATCTTATACATGCGTTTCTGATATGGGGAACTCTGATCATCCATTGGAGGTATAACTAAGGTCAGAGTACCATCTCCCACTAAGGACTTTGAGAACAATATGATGCTGTCATTCTAGGGAGAGAAACAGAACATCTCTGAAGAACCCATCATTAGTCTTTCTTAGGAACTATGTTCCAATTCTGACTGTGTCACCTTGAACAAGTCTCTTCTTCCTACCTTCCACTTTCCTTGTTTATAAAATAAAGAAGTGAGTATAGTAATTGTATTAATTTCCTGGGACCTCCATAACAAATTACTACAAACTAGGTGACTTAAATACCAGATTTTATTCTCTCATAGTTTTGGAGGCTTAAAGTCTGGAATCAAGATGTTGGCAAATTCCCCCAGAGCCTGAAGCCTCTTGGGAAATATCCTTCCTCTCCTCTTTCTGCTTTTGGTAGCTCTAGGTTGTCATTGGCTTGTGGCAGCATCACTCCAGTCTCAGTCTCCATCTTCCTCCTCCAACATATGGCCTCCTCCAGTGTTTTGTATCTTCATGTGGCATTTTTCTCTTCTTATAAGGATGCCAGTCATGTTAGATCAGGGCCCACACTAGTGATTTCATCTTAAATTGATTACATCTACAAGGACCCCATTTCCAAATAAGGTACCTGGGGTTAGGACTCCAACAAATCTTTTGAGGAGACACAATTCAATTTATGACCTTAGGGGAGATATAATTTGATTCATAACAATAGCACTAATGCTCTTATAGTTGATGTGAGGATTAAATGAAAGGATACAAGGGGAAGTGCCAAGCTTCCTACCTATCACACAGCCGCTGCTTCATAAATGCTGGATCCTTTTTGGCCTGAGAGCATGCCAACTAAAAGAATGTACTACTCATTAGGGAAAAAATAAAGATAAAATCCATGCTTTGTCTTTGGTCTAAAATCTGTTAGTCCTCTTGGGCAGTAAAATCCTTCCCTTTGGATTTGAAGGTTGCGATAAAAGCTTCCAGCATAAGGAATGACCTTTGCCCTGTGTGCTGTGCCATCATGCATATCCGGCCTTTACTGCCAGGGCTGCTAATCACCAAGTTCATCACTACTCCCATCAAAGAGCCGATGGCAGGGGCTGCAGAGAGGAGAAGATCAAGGCAGGAGGATACAGACAGGTGATGTTCTCCAGAAGGTTCAGAGACTATCACCAGTTAGTTCTCTGCCTCTTTTCTCACCTGTTGCTTATTTAGCCAGCCTTGCACAACCTCACCCTTGCCAGGTGAGAGCACTCTTCCCCAAAGAGCCATATCTACTTGTTCTTCCATGGCAACTAGTCCAGGTCAGCTGAGGCAGGAGGTATATATCAGTGTTTCTCAAAGTGATATAGATAGATGATAGATAGATAGGATGCCTATGTATATATATATATATATATATATATATATATATATATACATATATATATATATATATACACACACACACATAGGCATTCTACCTCCAAGCCACATCTCCAGCCCTATTTTATTTTTAATTTTGAAACAAGGTCTCACTAAGTTGCTGGCGGTCTTGCTAAATTGCTGAGACTGGCCTTGAACCTATGATACTCCTATCTCAGCCTCCCAAGAACTGATTACAGGTGTGTGCCACCATGCCCAGCCTGCTGCCATATCTTACATCTATCTAAATATGGGGAAATTTTATTACATCTCTGTCCATAACTTGCTGGTGAAATCAAGAATGGCAGAGGCTAAGCAAGACTTTAAGCCCAAATAATAGCAATAGTAGTCATTAAAATTCTTGGGGAAATCATGAGAATCCAGGTATGTGTGCATTAGGGTCCTTAGCATTAATTTTCTATGCATTCTACATTGAATGGAATATATAATGTTACACTTGATGGCGAAAAGACTTGAAATATGACTCTTAGGAAGCTAACTACCCACATGTATCCAGATTTAACCATTTCTTAGAGACTTAGCATCTAATATGTTATAGCTCAAGAAATGTCTGCCCATCCAGTGTTTGAATTGGACATCACAGCAATTCTATGAAATATAAAGGTTTCATGAAATTGTTGAACCAATGTTATAGATTTAAAAAATTGAGACTCTCAAGTGTTGACTTTAAAGTCATATGACTAGGAAATAACTTTAGGATTCAATTCAAGTCTGAAGGTCCCACTCCAAAGCACTTCCTGCTGACCAAATGCAGCCAAACTCATGCTTGAATCATGCCCGGGACATTTGGAATACCACCATTTCTGCTCCTTGAATATCTATATTATTCTTCTTAGTAAAGTACTCATAACCCAATACAAGTTGGTTGCAGTGAGCTGAATAATGGCCCCTCACAGCTATCAGGTCCTAATCCCTGGAAACTGTAAATGCTACCTTCTAAGGAAAGAGTTCTCTGCAGATGTAACCAAGTTTAAGAATCATGAGATGAGATTATCCTGAATTATCTGGGTGGATCCTCGATGTCATCATGAATGACCTAATAGACAAGTGGAGGTTATACTTAAAGGAAGGCAATGTGAAGAGATAAACAGGTTTTGAGTGATGTAGCCATAAGCCAATGAATGCTGGCAGTCACCGGAAGCTGGAGGAAGCAGTGAATGAGTCTCCTCTGGAACCTCTAAAAGGAGCATGACCTTACCAAGACCTAGATTTGGGCCCATTGAGACTGATACGGAACTTCTGGCTTCCATTTCTGAGAATAAATTTCTAATAGTTTAAGCTATTCAGTTTGCAGAAATTTGCTATGACCGCCTTAGGCAAATATTATATGAGTCTTTTTAAATGCTTCTTTATTTGCTACAACACAATATAAAATAACTACATGCAAGCCGGGCGTGGTGGCGCACGCTTGTAATCCCAGTACTTTGGGAGGCGGAGACTGGAGGATCCGGGTTTGCGGCCAGCCTCAGCTCGCGCATGCGCGCGCGGGCGCACGCTCTTTCTCTCTCTCTCTCCCCCTGTCTCTCTCTCTCTCTCTCTCTCTCTCTCTGTCTCTCTCTCTCTCTCTCTACTTAGTGAGGCCCTCCGCAACTTCGTGAGACCCGGTCTCAAAATAAAGTATAAAAAATAGGGCCAGGGGCGTAGTGTGGAGGTAGAACGCCCCTGCGTTCAGTTCAATCCCCAGTACCGCCAAACAAAATAAAATAAAATAAAATAACTACATGCACTTAAACGTTTCGGTCTGGATAGACCTATTGATCTAGAATGCTGATAAAGTGAAAACTTGGGTTGCATTTTTCTGAGCAATTCCAAGAAGGATGAAAGGTAGCAGCCCAGGTGCCCTGTCAGCACCAGCATGGGAGAGCTGGAGGAATTTACCCTAAAGTGTCAGGTCCTTCTGTGACTATCAGGGATCAGGGATGAAAGAAGGGAATATGGGTAGCTTAACCAGTATGTACTGAAAAAACCCTGGTCATATACCCTCCTTATCCCACCACTGAATGAACAAAGTGCACTAGTCCTCTATAGCCTTAGCCCAAAACCTCTATTTTATTTTCTCCTTCCTCTCCCTCCATATTCGGTTAATTATTTTTAGTTCTTCTGTAGATAGGGTTGTACTATAAGTGACACATCTAATCCTTGATTGCTTAAATATTGCCTTTAAGCCATATCTATTATCCACCTCCTCTGAAGTATCAGAAGACACGGACATTTTTACTTTCTTCTACTTCTCCCATCCTTCTTTCTGTCTACCAGATCTGTTCATTATTTTACCATTTTTACATTGTCAAGGTTTATGATGTTGCCTTCTCTTTCAAGGTAAATGGGAGGGGTTTCCTCGGACCTCTCACTCCACATGAGGACAACCCTGTCTCCTACTCTGGATGGATTCCAAGCTCTGTCTCTCAGATTTCTCTACTTATATGACAAGCAAGTGCTTCCCCCTCCTCCAATCAGGAGAGCTCATTCTGGGTTCAGAACCTATCCAGTCCTTCTGATCTCAAAGGGATAGCCAGAGCTGCTCAGGCTCAAGCCCACCACCCTCCATTTAACCACAGCTGAAGACCCCCTGTCCACATCCCATTTGTGCCGGGACACTTGGGTAGTTTGTAGACAGGCTCAAGAAAGTGCCTGTGGACAGCATGTGAGACATGACATATTGGGGAAAGCTTACAAGAGATCAGTGACTGCTCCAAGAAGAGTTTAGTGGTGACAGGTTGGCAACACCTCTGTCGCTCATGGTGCTTTGCCAAGCAGCACCTCTGCTCCTTCAGTGTTTTGTCCAGTGGCAGCTGGATAGACAGGTGGTATGTATCCTCTCCACATTTACAAGCATATTTATGGGTACCCTTAGGGGTTTTATATGTTAGGCCACAAAAGCAATAATATCAGCATCAGCTTGCTTAGTTTGCTTGTATGACCAGCATCCCAAGGAGCAATTACCCCAGTGTACATGCAAGAAATAACTTTCTATAGATAATACTGGCTTGTCCCAGTTCCCAGTGTGCATGAGAAAAAATCCAGTAGCCTTTAGATAATATGTGTCCGGGCTTGGCTAGGTTTTTGAGAACAGAAAGGAGGCATTCAGGGACACGGTGCTTTCTTGTCCCACTTTTCTTTAGGAATGATACGGCCCCAATCTGAACAACAGAATGAAATGGACTCCAGATCCTAGGCTGCCACGTGCCCCTGTCCCTCAACCCATCCTGCAACTGAGAAATCTCCTAAATCCAGTGCAGAAGAAACAACAGGCTAACTGGAGTTTTGCAATCTATTTAGTAAGCTTGATAAGTCTTTTAAGTTTTAATTTTCTATCTAAGATCACAGATTCAGAAAAAAAGAGCCACATGCACGTAAAAATCACTGCATTGAACTGAACTGAGCAAAGAAAAACCAAACTATTCCACTCACTGTTCGTTTTTTTTCTTCAAAAAAGTACCTTTTTATTTACATTCAAATACATGAGTCATTCACAGATGGATTCTCGTTTTTTAAACTCCCCTTTATAATGCAGATAAAGTTAATGTGCCCACCACCCACCTCTCCTTCCCACTCCCACTTTATCCTCAGGACAAAGTAATATTCGGATGTTAGCATTCAGAGGCTATAGATAATGAGGCAGATTGCTGGGCGTTGACAGAGAAGAATCACCACCTGAGTTTTAAATTAAGATAAATGAATATAAAATATATTAAAGAAATAAACGGGTTTTGTAAGTTTGTAATATTTTCAACTGCAGAAGAGACTAGAGAGAAAGGAGAACAGAAAAGACAAGATAGGAAGGTAAGAGATAAAAGAAAGGAAGAGAGAAATAGAAAGGGCAGAGAAGAAAGTTAAAAGCAGGTAAGAATAAGAGAGAGAAGCTGCATTAACGGTCAGGTGATTCAGCCAGTCCTGAGGCAAGCTCTGACTCTCTGTGGCTCACTTTGGTGTCCAATTAAGTTATTTCCTATAATCGTTGGCCTTTAGGAGTCGGCTTAGCTAATGAACACTTTGCCACTTTTCTGTGTCCTCCATTCTCCATGGACTCCACAAACAAAAGAGAGGCACAACAGCCCACCTTCTGCTTGAGTTGTGGCTAGGACATATCCCCACTCTCAGACAAACCAGCCCCCCAGCTGAACCCAGCTTGAGAATGTTCATGAACCTAGCTGTCAAGGACAGTCTATCTAGTTACTTCCCCAGTATCTTCTGGAACAGGGCATTTGAGATTTTCTGCAACGAAGTGTTCAATGTCTCACACGTAATCACTTATTTAGTGTATTCAATGCAGTACTCCATTGATCTGATGCACTTAAAATGAGTAAGCACTGACTTAAAATGAGCAAGCACTGCAGTGTTGAACCTTTATTTCCCCTCAAGGCAACATTTGAGAATAAAGTCAGGGCTGTCCACAGATCCCTCCTCTCTACCTCCTCCATCCTCTCTGTACCATTCCCCTTCTCTGTCTCTGACCACAGGACTCCAGGCCTCTGTCCTGCTCCCCAGGCCCTTCTACCGCAAAACCCACTGGGCCTGGCCCTCCCATGCATTCTCTTCCTGGCCTTCCTGCTTTTAGTCTGTCTCCATCAATACTTACCTACCTCTGTCCCGTTCCTTCTGGTCTCTGGTTGCTCTTGAATTGATCTTAAAAACAGATACCTGATTAGGCAATCACTGTGTCAGTGAAGGAGCCTGATTATAGTACTGAAATAACAGACTGGCTTTAGACTACTGGCTGTTTTCACATTTGCTTATTTTTAAAGCTAGAGAGAAGATGGTTGAGGTGAGTTTGCCCTTCCTGGAAGTCGCCCTAAGCTGTGCCTCCTGAGGAAGTCTGCTTTAGGGGAAGAGGTGGTGCATCACACACTATACCAAGAACCCACTCCTGAATCAGAGGGCAGGGTGTCAACCCCAACGCTGTATTTTTCATGTTGCTATCTTAGGAAGTGGATGTCACCGTCCTGAAATTCGTTTTTTAAGTCTGCAGTGTTCAGGTACAGTGGTGCACACCTGCAATCCCTGTACTTGGGAGGCTGAGACAGGAGGATTGCAGGTTTGAGGCTAGTGTTCAGTAACTTAATGAGACCTTTCCTCAAAACAAAAAAATAAAATAGGCCTGGGGGTTTAGCGCAGAGGGTTCAACCCCTAGTACCACAAAAAAATCTGTAAGGTGGGTAGATTGTTACTACCTCACCTGGGTGTCATGAAATGAAATACAAGAGGGTATGTCCCTGGCATGGAACAACCGTTCACTAAACATTGCCTGAGCCTAGACAAAGATTATTTATAAAAGACTGAGTTATTGGACTGAAGACAACAAGGGCAGCTGGTGGCCCAAAGAGAAGACAACAAGGGCAACTGGTGGCCCGAAGAGAGATAAAAAACAATGACACAATTTTCCAAAAGAAAAATAAAATGGCTAGTTGTAATAATAGATAAATTTGCGAAGCTCTTTCCATGTTCCAAGCAAAACTCTTGTATACATTATATTGCTATAGACTTGTCACTGGGTATCCATGGGAGATTGGTTCCAGGTCCTCCACAGTTACCAAAATCCTCAGATGCTCAAGTCTCTATATAAAATGGCATCGTACTTGCATGTAATTTACACACATCCTCCTGTATACTTTAAGTCATCTCTAGGTGACTTGTATTACCTAATGCAATGTAAATGCTATGTAGTTGTTCTACTGTATTGTTTAGGGAATAGTGACAATAAAAAGCATCTGCATGTTTTCTTTTCAGATATTTTTGATCTGGGGTTAGCTGAATCTCCACAGATACAGAACTCGCAGATATGGAAGGCCTACTGTACACATTATTTCATTTAATCTTCATAACTATGAGGCAAACATCAGTTTATTTCCTCATTTTACAGGTGAAGCTCAGAGAAGTTAATAAGGCAGGGAGTGGGGATTCAAACCCAAGAAGTGGGGTTCCAGAGCTCAGGCTCTATTTTGAGAAGTCCAGGAGTGGGGTGAGCTTAACTAAAACCTGGGCCCCACCCAAGGGCATGTCACCTTTGGTTCCCAGGATTGTCTGTCAAAGGCTAAGGCACATCACCTCTGCAGATAACATGTAACCTTATTAATAGTGCCCTTTAGACCTCTCCTGGACGGCAGGTGAAACCTCAAAAATTATTATGTGATGAACCTCGAATGTGGCCTGGGGGAAAAGACCAGAGATCTTTCCATGAAAAAAAAAGATCCAATTCCTGGGAATATCTGAGCTATTCCCACACTGTCCCATTTATGGCAGATCCTATGGAAATGCAGCCTCTGTGCTGTGTCATACGGAACCTCACCTGGTTGATCGAGGTCTCACCAGTTAGCATGGGTGTGGGAATCTGAGACCCAGGGAGTATGGAGAAAAGATGGGTGGAAGAAAGGAAGGGCAAGAGGGAGAGAGAAAGAGACTCTAGACCTGAAAGTGATCCATGATGTGAATCAATAGCCAGTGTCTCTGAAAATTGAAAAGGAATCAAGCTTTGTCTCCGGAAGAATGAATACAGGAGAGCCAAAGAGATAAGGAAACTTGGAAAGTCAGACAGGAAGATCATTCATTCATTCATTCATTCACTTGTTCATTTTTCTATCAATTGACACCAGAATAGATGCTGGAGATACAAGGATAAATAAGATTTGTCCCCATCTTCAAATGGCATTCACAATCCAGTCAGAAAGGCAGCCTTATATTTACCATATAACATGAAGTAATAGTGGTAGCTCAGCTGGGTGTGGTGGCACATGCCTGTAATCCCAGTACTTGGAGGATGAGACAGGAGGATCACAGGTTCGCAGCAAGCCTCAGCTACTTAGTGAGGCCTCCACAACTTAGTGAGACCCTGTTTCAAAATAAAGAATAAAAAATAGGACTGGGTGTATAGCTTGGAGGTAGAATGACCTGGGGTTCAATCCCCAGTTCTGCAAAAAAAAAAAAAAAATAGTGGTAGCTCTGTGTGCCACCTGCACAAAATACTCTATGTTCATGGTCACACTTACCCCTCAAAACAATCCTGTGAGGAAGATACTACTATTTTCTTCATTTGACAAATAAGGAAACTGAGGCTTAGGAAGGTCAAATAACTTGCCCAAGTGATGCAATTAGTATGTAGCTGAGCCACAAAACAGATTCATATAGAAAGTGGTACAACAGGAGAAACCAAGACTCCATCAGCCTTGAAGTAGAATTATGGGGTTATGAAGACTTCAACCTCAACAGATCTTAGATATCATCCAGTGATTTTCAAACCACAAAATGATAAGGAAATTATATATGGAAGCTAGGTATATGAAATAGATGAAAGCAATCAGATGCTTGAGTTAAAGGGGAAGACTAGGGAAAATTACTACTTTATTGATGTAAGAAGACCCATGATATACTTGCTTTCAAGGTGACCCAGGCAGGACCGTGGCACTTCTCTATGGCACCATGATCATGACAACCGTCGATTAGGATGTCATGTGGGTGCATCCTATGGGTTATGCACTGGGCCGGAGCATAACCTCTAGGACTCAGGAACCAGCAGCAGCCATCATGAATCACAAAACTCATGTAGCAGCTCCCATGGCTGCTACAGTCTATACAAGTTAAAGTGAGATTGCAAAACCCAAAAGGAGATCACCAAGCTTTGGGTACTAAAAAGGAATGTTTCATAGAATGTTTGCTGGACCAGACCTTAAAGATCATAGATATGATCCATTGTCATGGAAATAACTCTAGAATTGGAGTCAAAGACCAGAGTTTAAACCCAGCTCTACCATTTGCTGACTTGGGCAAGATACTTAATTCCCAGGAAACTACATTTCCTCATCTGTAAAATGAGGGTAACATAACCCGTCTTTCAGAATGAGGGGAGGATTAGTTTGAAATGCATTGTATGAGATTATCTGACTCAGTGTCAAGACTATGTAAATACTCCACCAGGGCACAAAGAGAGGGAGTGACTTGCCCAAGATCACTTCCTGGAGATCACACATCAACGCCAATATCATCACGTAGGCCACGGGCAGCAGTGGACACAGCCCAACTGGCTCACACTGCCATAGTCTGTCTGAGAGGCCTCTGGTGCCCAAGGAGTCAGCGGGCCCTGAGCTTCCTCCTCAGCTCTCCAAACTCTGCCCTCCCCAGGCGCCAGTATGCAGGGGCGAGGCCCTGGAGGGGGCGCTGAAATACCGCCGCGATCGCACTCTCAGGAATTCAATATAGAAAACACATTAAGACCTGTTTACATGGAGCTGCTGTTTATAATTATTGTTCCCTATGGGATATTTCCCCACTGCTTCCTCCAATCCTGTTTTAAACTGCTCAAGTAATAGAGCTTTCCTAGCTTCCCCAGGGAGACATTCACAGATGCTAATAGAGACATAATTCAAAAATTGCTTGATATACATGCCCTCGATTTTCCCCAAGAACCACCTAAGTAAAGATTCCCAAACATGCAGCACACTCATTGGCCAGATGCAATTAAACATGCCTGGTATCAAATATACAGGCTGCAATTCAGCCGGGTCGTCATCAAACAGCAGCAGTCCCTGCACTTCATCCTAAGATGCCCCCACTTTGCCACCAAGAGCAACAGGAAAGAAACAAGCTGCTAAAGGGGACCCTGGAGGACCCCCTTCTCTGGAGTCTCCACTCCAAGCCTTTCCAAGCTTTTTTTTCCCAGTTAAAACAAGGCAGTTTTAAAAATTAAAAAAAAATCTCCAGGCCTGAAGATGCAAAGAAGCGATGCCGACCAGCTCCAGGAATGCTAGTTTCCATCTTTCCGATGTGTAACAAGGAGAAAGACAGGAGAAGGAAGACGTACACAGCATCACAACACTGCAATGATGTATTACAACATTTTGTAAATAGCACTACAATTAGGGATTACAGGAAGCAAGACCTGGCTTCAGGCACTGGTACAAACACTTCCCCTCTGGGTGGCCCTGGAAGTCACTTTAGCTTTCTGGAATTTAGCATGTCAAAAGGCAAACTGAGGATACTGTTTAATCTCCCAATATTATTGGGAAGATAAAAGGAGACTAACAAATATGAAAGCACTTAGAATATCACAACATAGCAGATATTTCATAAACTTTCTTTCTATGTGTCTTCTTTGCTAAAATCTGAATATAGTCAGAATGGACATGCGATATGCTTGATAAACAAATACATGAATGTTGAGCATACCCTGAACATACTAAAATTAGATGATTAAAAGAAGTAAACGAGGACCAATTAACAGAAGTTTGACTTCCCCAAAACTAATAAACTTAATGAAACTTGCTATCTCAAGAGGAAATTAATGTGAATTGAAAATAATATAGGTTCAAGATGACTTTAAGGACATTTCTGGAGACTATTCATAATTGATTAATAAACTAAAAATATAGACAGTATTGCCCAAGGCTAGAAAAGTAGAAATCCAGTGTCCCTCTCCACTCCTTTTTACTGCAGAAAGAATGGACGCCTGGAGAACAGGAATTCCTACCCCAGCAGCTGGGATGTGGGCCAGAACCCAGGTTTCCCATCCCACCCCTACCCGGATCCAGCCCACTTGTCCTGTGGCATCCCTGGGGACAGACCAGCACGTGCACACATTGTCCCTTAAAGATGGACTCAAAACGGCACCCAGGCAGGGTGACTCAAAGCCTCCACTCAGTCCACCAGCGCCCCCATGCTAACTCAGGAAGACACTTGAGGGGCAGGGAACAGAGCTATGACCCCGCCGCACATCCACTAGGTACCATGTGCTGGGTATCCCCCGAATTCTCAGAAAGGTCCTGAGAAGCAAGTGTCCTTCACAGATGAGGCAACACCACCGGGCAGATGAAGCATTTCCAGAAGCCCCACAGAAAGTGGGTAACAGGTGTGAGGTTCAAGCTACTCAGACCCCCTGAGTGCAGCAGCCAGCTCTCTCCACATCGCTGCCTTTACCTATGCAAACGCCTGACCACAGAAGGCTCTCCATCATCATGAACTGATCTGAATTGAGGTGACTGAGCCTCCATCAAACTAGAAATATGGAGGTTTTTCAATTATGTAAAGTATGTGAAAGACTCTCTAATTTCCCCTGTCATAGAATGTGAGCTGCAGTTACTGCCACAGACACTTTATCCACTTTATCTCCTGCTTGGGGGAGGGATTAGCAAGCAGAAAGTGAAGGGGCCTGAGGAAGGGCAGGCAGCCGGGAGAAAGAGCAGGAGGCGCAGGCTGCAGGTGTTTCGGCCCGAGGGCTCTCCCCTGTGTGGCTCTTGGACCAAGCCTGAGCGGGAGCTGTGGTGAATAGCCCGGCTCACTCCTCAGGAGAACCTCAGATTCCTCAGTCTAGAGCAGAGGAGAATCCCAGCCTGGTCCCTCTGGTATGCTCAAAGATGGGGAGAAGACTGAAGTGCTCTCAGCCAAAAACTGTAATTTATCTTCAGGACAATTTTAATTGAAAACCTCACCTTCTGCCTACATTTTTAGGAGTAATTAGAATGCTAGTCTATATGAGCCATGTCTATTAAAAATAAATCAATAATAGATAATACACTTTTTTTGCAGTACTGAGGATTGAACCCAGGGGCATTCTACCTCCGAGCTACACCCCCCAGCCCTATTTTTTATTCTTTATTTTGAAACAGGGTCTGAGTTGCAGAGGGCCTTACTAAGTAGCTGAGGCTGGCTGCGAACCTGGATCCTCCAGTCTCAGCCTCCCAAGTACTGGGATTACAAGCGTGCGCTACCACGCCCGGCTAGATAATACACTTTGACTTACAATTTTGAATAATATAGCCACCCTATCTTAAAGTCAAAATTCATAGATTTTTAATAAGCCAGAGACATGTTTTCCAATGAACCATAGATGGTTCATTTTTGTGATCCTATAAAAGAACATTCTGGGCAGATATTTTTAAATAATGGCAAAATAGAACTTAGAGAAGTTCTCATTTGGAGATCTCTACACATTTTCTAAGCACCAGTAAGGACATGGTCAGAAGTATTTTTCCTTTAGTATACTTTATTTCCTTTTCCTCCAGGGGTTTCTACACAGTAAGTTTCTAAAATCTCCTCCCCATCCTCCCTCCACAATTAGAATCTCTTGGGCCGGGCGTGGTGGCGCACGCTTGTAATCCCAGTACTTTGGGAGACAGAGACCAGAGGATCCGGGTTCGCGGCCAGCCTCAGCCCTCTCGCTGTCTCTCTCTCTCTCTCTCTCTCTCTCTCTCTCTCTCTCTCTCCTTAGTGAGGCCCTCCGC
>PVJS01044723.1:0-7500 GCA_004027185.1 Glis glis
TTTCATCCCTGGAAAGCAAGGCTGGTTCAACATACGCAAAACAATACATGTTATCCACCACATAAACCGAACTAAAAACAAAAATCACATGATCATTTCAATAGATGCGGAAAAAGCATTTGACAAAATTCAACACCCATTCATGTTAAGAACTCTACAGAAAATCAGAATAGAAGGAACATACCTCAACATCATTAAGTCAATATATATAAGAAACCCAAAGCCAATATCATATTGAACGGGGAAAAATTGCCAGAATTCCCCTTAAAATCAAGAACAAGAAAAGGATGCCCACTATCACCACTCCTTTTCAACATAGTCCTTGAAACTCTTGCCAGAGCAATAAGACAAGAGAAGGATATCAAGGGAATTCAAATAGGAAAAGAAGAATTAAAATTATCTTTGTTCGGAGATGACATGATCCTATATCTAAAAGACCCAAAAACCTCAACTAAAAGATTACTAGAGCTGATTAACAAATTAAGCAAAGTAGCAGGATACAAAATCAACCTAAAAAATCCGTAGCTTTTCTATATAATTCCATTCACAATAACCTCAAAATCAATAAAACACGTAGGAATAAACCTAACCAATGAGGTAAAAGACCTCTATCATGAAAATTATAAAACAGTAAAGAAAGAAATTGAAGAGCTAAATCCTTACCTCTTACCATGAACAGGAGTCAACTTGACACGGATTAAAGACTTGGAAGTTAGACCAGAGACTGTGAAGCTACTAGAAGAGGGCATAGGTCCAACACTCCAACATATAGGCACATGTAGAAACTTCTTCAACATGACTCCCAAAGCTCAGGAAAATAAAACAAGAATTAATAAGTGCGATGGCATTAAACTAAAAAGTTTCTTTTTTTGTGGTACTAGGGATTGAACCCAGGGGCATTCTACCTCTGAACTATACCCCCAGCCCTATTTTATTTTGAAACAGGGTCTCACTAAGTTGCTGAGGGCCTCACTAAGTAGCTGAGACTGGCCGCGAACCTGCAATCCTCCTGTCTCAGCCTCCCAAGTACTGGGATTACAAGTGTGCACTACAATGCCCAGCAAACTAAAGCGTTTCTGTGCATCAAAGGAAACCATCAAGAGTCTAAAGAGAAAGCCTATGGAATGGGAGAAGATCTTTGCCAGCTATCCCTCTGATAGAGGACTAATATCTAGAATATACAAAGAACTTAAAAGACTTTACACTGAAAAAAACAAATAACCCAATCAAGAAATGGGCAACTGAATTGAATAGACACTTCACAAAAGAAGAGATACAAATGGCCAATAGATACATGAAAAAATGTTCAACATCATTAGTAATCAGGGAGATGCCAATCAAAACTACACTGAGATTCTATCTACTCCCAATCAGAATGGCAATCATCAAGAAGTTAAATAACAATAAATGTTGGCGAGGATGTGGGGAAATAGAAACTCTTCTTCACTGTTGGTGGGATTGCAAACTAGTTCAGCCACTATGGAGATCAGTGTGGAGATTCCTCAGAAACCTGGGAATGGCTTCACCATATTATCCAGCTATACCACTCCTGGGTATCTTTCTAAAGGGACTGAAATCAGAGAAGCACAGTAATATATGCATACCCATGTTCATAGCAGCACAATTCACAATAGCCAAATTATGGAACCAACCGAGGTGTCCATCAACAGATGAATGGATTACAAAATTATGGGAAATACACACAATGGAATTATACTCAGCAACAAAGAGAAGAAAATTATGTCATTTGCAAGAAAATGGAAGGACTTAGAGAATATTATATTGAGTGAGATTAGCCAGTCACAGCAAGTGAAGGTTCATATGTTTTCTCTAATATGCGCAAGCTAGGGAGTAATTGGGATACCAGAGGGACTCCAGATAATGGAGGAGAAACCTCAGTGGAGCCAGGGAGGTGGTCTAAGGGAAGGGGAGGAGGAAGACTGAGGTTCATTAATGGAAATACTACCATCGACTATGTGTACCTATGTTAATATACCAACATCAATCTCAGTACTTTGTGTTGGGAAGGGGGGAAATGGGGAGGTGGGGTGGCCACCAAGTACTGTGTGCATGTATGTCACTGTCAACATGATTTACATTATTATGTGAGAGTATAATGCACCAATAAAAGCACATTATTAAAAAATAATAAAATTAGTTAAAAAAGTATGTTGCAAAAATACTTTAACATGTAAAATTTCATAAGTCTGAAGGCTCAGATGATTTAAATCAATATTTCATTCATATGAATGCCTGGTGGGACAATTCTCCATTTGTGACACAGGCCTGGGCAGTTTAAAACTTCCAGTATTGGACCAGCCCACTAAATGCTACTGACCACCCCTTTCCAATATCGAGGCAAGCCAAAAGACCTCCTCACATACCTTAAGAAGCAATTCAGAGCTGGGTGTGGTGGCACACGCCTATAATCCCAGTACTTGGGAGACTGAGGAGGATTGCAGGTTCAAGACTGGCCTCAGCAATTTAGCAAGACTCTCAACAACTTAGACCCTGCTTCAAAATAAAAAATAAAAAGGGCTGGGGTATAGTTCAGAGGTAGAATGCCCCTAGGTTCACTTCTCAACTCCTCAGCACCAAAAAAAAAAAAAAAGTTTGCAGATCCCTATCTATAAGTACAAGTCAGATGCAGAGTAGCAGACACAACTTGTCTTTGCTTTTGGCCATATCTTGCATCCATGCAGAATCCCAAGGTACTAGGAGTGGTGTGTGTATGTGTGTGTTGTGTGTGTGTGTGTGTGTGTGTGTGTGAGAGAGAGAGAGAGAGAGAGAGAGAGAGAGAGGGGATTGAACCCAGAGTCACTCTACTACTAGGCTACACCCTCAGCCTTTTTTATTTTTTATTTTGAAATAGGGTCTCACTAAGTTACTGAGTGCTGGCCTCCAACTTGTTATCCTCCTGTCTCACCCTCCCAAGTACTGGGACTACGGGCATGCGCCACTGAGATTGGCTGATTATTGTTATTCTGGGGGATGTACATTTGTTACAGACATGAGGATCCTTCCCGACTGACCTTCTCAGTAGCATGGCCTCGTGTCTTGCCACCACCCTCCCAGCACTTGTTCCAGCCACACTCTCACTGCCCCTGATTCAGCTCCACCCTCCGCGTGCCTCCACACTTCTGCAAGTGCTGTTCCTCTGCTTTCAACTTTCAGGGAGGAGAAACATCTCCTTATCTTTGGAGATTCACTCTCTGTGGTTGTGTGTGTGAATGAAACTAACAAAATAGTTTGTGGTGATGTTTGGTTTGGCAGGTGCAAGAGGTCTTTCCATCTTCTCTATGGCCATGGAACTCCCCAGAGAGGGATTTTTGGTAGCCCCATTTCACAGAAGTTGCAGTTTTGAGTGTTACACAGGAAGCTTTGAGAAGCTATTTTTCTATATCCATTGAATCTCAAATGTCTTCTACATGAAAGATTTTCTACATGAAGATTTTCATGCCAACTCTGGGGTTTTGAAAAAGTTCTTACAGTGCGTGTGCACACACACACACACACACACACACATACACACACACACACACACACACACTATTCCTACCCTACTACCATCCTGTGGTGGTGCATGCCTATAATCCCAGCATTTGGGAGACCGAGACAGAATGATCACAGGTTCGAGGCCAGCCTCAGCAACTTAGACTCTGTTTCAAAATAAAAATTAAAATAGGGCTGGGGGTGTATCTTGGAGGTAGAATGCCCCTGGGTTCAACCTCCAGTACAAAAAAAATTAGGTATAGCATCATTCCAGGAAAACTGTTCCTCAGCACCCTCTCCTGCACTGTTTTAAGCCCTTTTCCTAAGCCCCCCCCCCACGCCGAGCACCTCCTGTGTCACTGGGCCAGAGCACTGTGTTCTTATTGTTTATTTGCTGGGTCCAACTCTGCCTTGGAGGTTGATGAGGCACGCTTGAGTACTGTTCCAGGAATACAGAAATGCTCACTGAACGTCTATTGAAAAACGCGAATGAACGGGGACATCATTTGGGCAAGCCACATCATTTGAAAACTGGATTCCTTTTCTTATATTTGAAAACTCTTCTTAATTATTTTTTCCATTTTGTAAGACTGTCAAATATGTATAACATAAAATTTGCCATAATAGCCATTTTAAGTGTATAGTTCGGTGGTATTAGGCACATTGACATTGCTGCGCAGCGACCATCCATCTCTATAACTCTTTTCATCTTGAAAACTGAAACTGCATATTCATTAAACAGTAACTCCTTATTCTCACTTTTGTCCAGACCCTGAAACCACCCTTCTACCTCCCCTTTATAATATTTTTTTTTGGCCGGGCGTGGTGGTGCACGCTTGTAATCCCAGTACTTTGGGAGGCGGAGACCGGAGGATCCAACTTCGCGGCCAGCCTCAGCTCTCTGTCTCTCCCTGTCTGTCTGTCTGTCTGTCTCTCTCTCTCTACTTACTGAGGCTTCCGCAACTTCGTGAGACCCAGTTTCAAAATAAAGTATAAAAAATAGGGCTGAGGGTGTAGCTCAGAGGTAGAATGCCCCTGGGTTCAATCCCCAGTACAAAAAAATATATATATATATAATATAAAAAATATATATATAAAAAATTTATATATATATATATATATATATATATATATATATATATATTTGTACTGGGGATTGAACCCAGGGGCATTCTACCTCTGAGCTACACCCCCAGCCCTATTTTATTTTGAAACAGAGTCACACTAAGTTGCAGAGGGTCTCACTAAGTAGCTGAGGCTGACCACAAACCTGCAATCCTCCTGTCTCAGCCTCCCAAGTACTGGGATTACAAGTATGTACCACCATGCCCAGCTTCATCTATAATTTTCACTAAGAATCCCATATAAGTAGAATTACACAGTATTTGTATTTTTCGATTGATTTAATTCACTTAGCATAATGTCCTCAAGGTTCATCCCATATATCAGAATTGCCTTTTTTAAGGCCAAATAATATGCCATTGTATGTATATGCTACATTTTGCTTATCCACTCATCTGTCAATAGATATTCAGGTGCCAGGCATAGTGGTGCATGCCTGTAATCCCAGTACTTAGGAGGCTGAGACAGGAGGATCAACAGGTTCGCTGTCAGCCTCGGCAATTTAGCAAGACCCTCCACAACTTAGTGAGACCCTGATTTGAAATTAAAAATAAAATAGGGCTGGGGGTGTAGCTCAGAGGTAGAATGCCTGTTCAATTAGTTACTGTGTGTGTTAGTTACTGGGTTCAATCCTCAGGTGACCTGAGGAGCAGACGTGGGCTAGGGCCAGAGGAGGCCTTGCCAGCCTTCTTGTCCTCCAACGGCCACTTAGAAGTCATTTCCTCTCAAACAAATCAACTTAAAGCAAACAAGGTAGGGGAAACCTTTTGTACAGCTAAGTGCTTGTCATTATCGGCATTAGATAAGACTTCAAATATAAAGATTCATAACCATACAAAAGGGAGATTCTCACATACATGGAAATTAGATTTAGCAGATTTAAGATTTTATTCTCTGAGCCTCGCACACGTGATGTTGTAATAATGCGGGTTTCGGATGACAGCGCACATTTGCAGTGCTCATCCTGATGAGCATTCAGGAGAGTGGAGGCGCAGGCGCACCAGCAAAGAGACACATCATTGATCATGTGTTTCATTTGGGGTCTTTGGCCTATTGTCCTGTCTGCTCTCTTGCACCAGAGGATTCGATGACAATTCATCTTAGCTATTGATTGTGGTGTGATCTTGACAGTCCAACAGGGTTGCCTGGGAGCTTGGAGCTGGAGATGAAGGTGGGGGAGGACCATGGATGGACTTTCTGCGTTCATTTGCAACATTGCCAAATGTACTTATTTTCTTAGAATTGAATGTATTGCACAGGCAGAAATGAGAGAGAGAGAGAGAAGGGAGGGAGGGAAGGAGGGAGGGAGGGAGGGAGGAAGGAAGGAAGGAAGGAAGGAAGGAAAGAAAGAAGGGATTTTTTGGGGGGTGGGGAACGTACTGGGGATTGAACCTAGGGGCATTCTACCTCTGAGCTATTATACCCCTAGCCTTATATTTTTTGTTTGTTTGTTTCTTATTTTGAAACAAGATCTCACTAAATTGCTGCAGGCCTTGCTAAATTGCTGAGGCTGGCCTTGAACCTGTGATCCTCCTGTCTCCGCCTCCTAAGTCCTGGGATTAAAGGTATGTGCCACTATATCCAGTCTAGGAAGGGATTTTTAAGCAGAAGGAGAGATGAAATAAAAAGAGGAATTGAGAAGAATCTGAAGGGTAGCCTCGAATTGCTTTTGATTGGTCAGGATGGAAAGGAAGTATCAAAGCCTGAATAACCTTTTTACTCATGGAAACACCTGTCACATCCTGCTCCAAGACAACAGTGGCTGCATTAAGGACAACGTCTATAGCGTTGTGAAGAGAATACAGTCACCCATTCATTTATGTAGTATGATTTGCCAAATTTTGTTTGGAGTTTCCCCATTACATTCTATTCTGTTATTATAAATTAAAAAACACTTGCTGAGAATTAAATTTCTAAAAAGCTGTGTAGTTGGCCAGGCATGGTGGTGCACACTTGTTATCCCAGTACTTGGGAGACTGAAATAGGAGGATCGCAGGTTCGAGGCCAGCCTCAACAACTTAGCGAGGCCCTCAGCAATTTAGCAAGACCCTGTTTCTCTCTTTCCATATACATATATATATGGACATATATATATATATATATGGAGAGAGAGAGAGAGAGAGCAAGCTCACTAGGTATCAGGTACTATGGTAAATACCAGGCATATGTAGGTGAATAAAATAGATACAGTCCCTGCCTTCAAGGAGATTACAATCTAGTACAGAAGACAGAGACTATGTGAGCAAGAAAACTAGCACATAAGAATGAATTCTGATAAGCTCTGCAGGGTTCCCCGGTGAAGAGTTAGGAAATTAGGATGGTTGCCAAAGGCCTTTACAAAGAGGTGGCATTTGAGCTGGAACCAGCACCGGGGTGAGGACTTGTGGAGGTTGGGTGGCACCTTGAGCAGAGAGAATGAGCTACACCAAGGCCTAGAAGTTGAAAACAATGAATAGATGAAGGTCAACATTTGACTGACATCTTGCCTTTGGCACTAGCCAAGAACTGGGGTTTTAAAAATACTGACAAATTAACTGGGTGTGGTGGCATTTGCCCATAATCCCAGTAGTTGGGAGGCTGAGACAGGAGGATCACGGGTTGGAGGCTAGCCTTAGCAACTTAGTGAGGCCCTCAGCAACTTAGCAAGACCCTGTTTCATAATAATAAAATAGGGCTGGGGCTGGGGCTGGGGCTGGGGCTGGGGCTGTAGCTCAGAGGTAGAATGCCCCTGGGTTCAATCTCCAGTACCAAAAAAAAAAAAAAAAAAAGCATACAGCTTGCTGACAGCTTGAGTTTAGCCCAGTAGGTCTCATTTTGGACTTTTGATCTCTAAAGTGCAAGATAATAAATTTGGGTTGTGGAAGCCATTGAGTTTAAAGTAATTTG
>PVJS01044723.1:12500-16537 GCA_004027185.1 Glis glis
TCTTCTATCAGAGGGCTAGCTGGCAAAGATCTTCTCCCATTCTGTAGGCTCTCTCTTTAGACAATTGATGGTTTCCTTTGATGAGAAGAAACCTTTTCGTTTAATGCCATCCCATTTATTAGTCCTTGTTTTAATTTCCTGAGCTTTGGGGGTCTTATTAAGGAAGTTTCTCCCTGTGCCTATATGTTGGAGTGATTTCGAAGTCTCTGGTCTAATTTCCTGGTCTTTGATCTATCTCAGGTTGACTCTTGTGCAGGCTGAGAGGGAGGGGTTTAATTTCATTTTGAAGGGATCCTGACCCATAATGTGTTTTCTGACAGGCTAATTGCTAAACTCTTAAGAACTAAGGCTGACCTTGAATGTAGCTGAGAAATCCTGAAGACAGGACTCAGCGAAACTTGGAGCCTCGCCCAGGAACTTGGAGTTCTGCCTCGCAGAAAAGCTGCAAGGCCTGGTGTCCTCGTAGATGACTGTGTGACGCTTATCTAGTTCTTCTTCCCCCGAGATTTTCCCATGAAGTTACTTTTATATTTACACATGAAGACTTCTTTGTTGTAATAACACAGTGAGACAATAACTTATTGTCTATATAAGTTGCTATATTCTTAATAAAGTTAGAGTGGTAAGCAGCCCTCTCCTTGCCTGTGTGTGAGTTTCTCAATCGGCGATCACCCATCTCTAAGAAGATGGACACGTAAAAGTGTAACGGATCATAACATAGGGGGACCCTGACGTGATCTTTGACTTTAGCAAGAAGGGTGAATACAATAATGGGGATTTCCTTGTAGGGAAAGACCCTGCTGGACAGGGTGTCCTTACTGAAGAAAAAATGGGTCAAAACTTGACTCAGGAACAGAAGTTATATTTTAAGACCTTGCAGCAACTTTGAAAAGCTATTCGTGTTTTGGTTTTGCTGACCAAATTACAGATGTTGCTGGTAACTATTGCAAAATGCTGTCCTTGGCTCTCTGAAGAAAGAACCTTAGATATCTGACTTTGGAAACAGGCTGGAAAGGAGTTCAAAACAAAATTATCCCAAGGAGAATTTACCGATTCACATATTTTTTTTTTTTTGCGGTACCGGGGATTGAACCCAGGGGCATTCTACCTCTAAGCTACACCCCTGGCCCTATTTTTTACCCTTTATTTTGAAACCGGGTCTCACGAAGTTGTGGAGGGGCTCACTAATTAGCTGAGGCTGGCTGCAAACCCGGATCCTCCGGTCTCCACCTCCCAAGTACTGGTTTTACAAGCGTGCGCCACCATGCCCGGTGTCTGATTCACATATCTTAACCACCTGGTCTGTTGTTCGGATGGCTCTATTTCCTTTATATACTGTAAACACCAAAGATTCTTCACGAGCGGTTTCTTTTCTGCCTGAGCCTGCTATAGTAGAGAAGCTCTCTGCAGCAGTTTCTAAGACAGTTCAAATTAATATGTCAGAACCTCAGACACAGGATCCAAATATAGTTGATAATCATGTTGTTCCTGCTATGGACTTTACTTCTGCTACAGCCTTTGAGAATGAAGGGGGAAAGGAGCCTTTTCCTCCTCTTCTACCAGATTTATCTCCTTTACTAGATTTACCTAATAAGGAACAAAACCCTGTTAAGTCTATTAATCCTCGTGTCCCTAATATTTCTCTAATACTCCTGCACCTTCTGACACAGCCATCGGCACCATTGGAGATGCGCCCATATAGAGGGAGTACTATGGATAGATGTATTGGAGAAGGAAAGCTTACAGGGGACCCAGATGTGTTTAATGCTTTCCCAGTGGTTATAAATCATGGTCAATGGGAACAGTAATAACTCCTGTTTCAAGTGTTTAATGAATTAAAGAAAAGTATTAGAAAAAATGGTATTCAATCTCCTTTTACCGTAGGTAAGATTGAAGCTCTGCGAAATAGCTATCAAATGCTTCCTTGGGATTGGAAGGTTTTAAGTAAAACATTGCTGTCTCCTGCTGAATTTGTCATGTGGCAAATGGAATCTAATGATGCCACTGTGGCGCAATCTATCAACAACTTAGATGTTAATCCTCCCATTCCTGTTAGTGCAGATGTGTTACAGGGAACAGGGTAATATTCTGCCCCAAGGCTTCAGGCTCAAGCTCCTGCACAACCGACTACACAATGTTCAGAGGTAGCTTTGTGAGCTTGGAGAGCCATTCCACCCTCCAGGTCGACAGGAGCTACAGGTTCTTTTGTTAATATTAGACAAGCTGCTGCAGAGACCTATCTAGATTTTGTTAATTGCCTTCAGACTGCTATAGAAAGACAGATTCCTAATCCCAATGCTACTCAGATTCTACAACGTAAAATGACTTTAAAAAATGCTACTAAGAGCCGGGTGTGGTGGCGCACGCTTGTAATCCCAGTACTTTGGGAGGCGGAGACTGGAAGATCTGGATTCGCGGCCAGCCTCAGCTTTCTCTCTCTCTCTCTCTCTCTCTCTCTCTCTCTCTACCTAGTGAGGCCCTCTGCAACTTCGTGAGACCCGGTTTCAAAATAAAGTATAAAAAAAATAGGGCCGGGGGTGTAGCGCGGAGGTAGAACGCCCCTGGGTTCAATCCCCGGTACCGCAAAAAAAAAAAAATGCTACTAAGGATTGTCAAGCAGCAATGTCTCATCTTTTGGGCAGAAAACATACGTTGGGGGAGTTGATCAGGGCTTGCCAAAATGTTGGAACTACATCACATATGGCCCAAGTAATGGCAGCAGCCTTTAGACAGCAGCAACGACCCCATAATAATAACTGTTTCAATTGCGGTAAGCCAAGGCATATGGCCAAACAATGTGAGGCAAAAGGTTCTCCAAAAGAGGGGAATGCAAGAAAAGAGTCAGGATTATGTCCAAAATGTCATCCTCTGCTGTATAGGTTTCCATGTTTGTGTCCTCTATTTTATAATCTATTACTCACTGACACAAAACAGATATCTATAATAGATTGTGTTTAAATATCCAACACTTTAAATCTGGCACTATGTTTAGTACCCTGTCTGTTAAAATAAAATGCCTGGCATATTAAAGCTATAAGATATTTGTTTGCTGTCTATTTTTTCCTATATGTTTGTATCCATAAGTGTATTGTCTATTATCTACATGGTACCAAAATTGGCTTGTATAAATAAATGAGCGCTCATAAATTAAACACAATGATAATAACAACATAAATGGATCCAAATACCTTTTAGTTCACGTGACTTAAATTCTTAAAAAATAAGTTAATTTAAATTTGTTGATAAAAATATAAGTAAAATATGTTATTAAAATTATCAACATGATTCTTTTCCAGGATGCTTGTGAATCAAGATTGTATCTGTCTATTTTTGTTAGATGTTCAAAGTATAATGACCGTTTTTGTTTAGGTTTTTTCCTTTACAGGAAAGATGGCTTAAAATGTTAACTATGCTTATTTAAATATCTTGGCCTTTATGGATAAATTTAAAATTGCTATTAAAATTGGTAAATTAGGTAAATATAAATGGTATAAACTTTTATAAATGTCTATCTTAAAAAATCTAATTTGTGTATAAGTTAAAATGCTAAACATCAATTGCTAAATGGAAAGTATTCTTGATTTTTTAACATTAACAAAAGACAATATATTTAAATCTATCAAACGTGTTTTGCATATATGTAAGCAAATTAGAATTGCCTTCCTTTGGACATTAACTAAACATAAATTACTAAGAGTTAAAATTATAATTAATATGTGACTCTATATATAAGGCTAAAAATTTTTAGACTATGTTTTGATTAACAACTATTAAAAACATAAAGTATTTTATCTTACCTAAAAAAAGGTAATTTATCTAAATTAAAAAAGAAGGTGACCTAACTGAGGGAGTTGGGCAGGGAGAGGAGGGAAACACACTATAGCACATGATATACATACACAAACCTATAAGACTCAATCACTATCTGGAGAATGAAAGGGAGGGAAGGGGGAGGGAATAGGGTGGGATTGGAGGGAGGGCTAAATGTGCAATGTGTGCATGTATGATGTTCATACCCTGACATATATCAGAATGTA
>PVJS01044724.1:0-16535 GCA_004027185.1 Glis glis
TTTTTTTTTTTTTTTTTGCAGTACCGGGGGTTGAACCCAGGGGCGTTCTACCTCCGAGCCACACCCCGGCCCTATTTTTTTATCCTTTATTTTGAAACCGGGTCTCACGAAGTTGCGGAGGCTGGCCAAAAACCCAGATCCTCCGGGCTCTGCCTCCCAAGTACTGGCATTACAAGTGTGCGCCACCACGCCGGGAAAAATTGTAATTCTCTTCTATTAGAGATAGTCCTATTGATACAGCTTTCATAATGAAAATGGAATATATTTATTTTTATGGTGGAAATGCCCTTGCTGTAATTTTGATCAATCCTTTCTAGGTATGCATTAATACACAAATAAAATCATTATATGATTTTAAATTCATGGGGTTCTCCTGGAAAGACCCTGTCAGGAGAAAGTGTACCCCAAGTGATTCTGAATGATAAAAGATTTCCTACTCTGAAAAAAATATCCCCCTCTCCCCAAAGCAATTAAGAAACGGGGAACAACAAAACAAGAGTTAGATACAGCATGTATAATATACTCAAATATAAATATGGAGTCTTATATATTTTATAGACTTTTTGAGAGATAGTAGAGATGTCTTAAGGAAGATGGTTATTTTTGACAACATAAAAACATGTATCATGACTTCTTGCAGGAGGACATTGTGTGTGTGTGTGTGTGTGTGTGTGTGTGTGTGTGTGGCTTGGTTGCTGAGGAGGGGTTCCTGAGTGTGTGACCTTGGGAATGTGTATAGCCCCTCCTCCCCTTGCTCATACTCTTGCTTCTGGCCTCCGTGAGGTGAAAGCAGAGTCCTTGCACTCTGCTCTCTGTTCCCTGTATCATGTCCTAAGCTCTGCAGACTTTTCCTGGCCTAACATGGACTCAACCCCTGAAATCTCCAGAACTATGAGCAAATAAATCTTCTGTCCTCTAAGTTGTGGTCAGGTTTTTTGGGTCACAGCAGTGAGAATGCTGACTGACACAGGGAAGTTTGGGGTCTTGAAGAGAAATTAAAATAGAACTCGCAGCTATAGCTTAGCACTGACTCAAAGGTTGAAAGGAGAATGTATTCTTGATATGTTTAACTCAAAGGATCAATCCTTACCCAAGAGAGAAGATTTGAGACTCAGGGGTAATGGTGGTAAGAAGAGATGGGGAAAGATGGATCCAGGTTCTGTGTCCCTCTCAAGGTGAGAATTTACTTTTAATTTTGCTTAAAGTATATGCCTTGCAATTTCTTTATGAAGACAAACATTTAGTTATGTCCCAGAACTAATTGTTCTGGACTATATTAAAGAAAAAGGCAGAGAGAAAAAAGGGAACTATAAGAGGAAAAGGAAGAGTAGGGAGACATCTGTTCCAAGGAGCTTAGCCTTCAAGAGAGGAAGTTCCCTATTTGAGCTTTGTCAAAAGAAAATTTAAAAATCCAAGATCCATTATAGCACTTATTCTGCATTACAATTACTGTACCAGACAAGGAGAAACTTGGGTAGAAATTGGGCCTTACTTATGCATGTATTTCAACACATTTTTCAGAGCATAGAACATAGTTTGCATTCAAGTATTTAGTTAATGAATTAGTAACTCTAATGGGCTAGGGTTCCTTATATCATAGTATTATACTGAATTAATCAAATGTCCCAAGAATGGGATATCTCAATTTAGGAGATAATTAAAATTGTGTAAACCCAATACACCCTAACTCTCCTGCTGATTACAACTAAAACTCTTCAAGCAGAATACAAAAAGGAACAATTTGAGGACTCTAAAAATAAATAAGAGCAGGCATATTGGGAGAATGAAGCCCAAACTCAAAGAATAACCTATACAGCACCGAATTTCCCAGCTGTCTTATTGTCAACCCAAATCCCAGAAGTGTGCAGTAGGTACGGGCAGGCAAATCTCCAAGAGAAACTTTCTCTTTCATCAGAGGACAGGGTAGAAGCATGCTAGAGAGCATGAGAGCTGAGAGCATGAGAGAAATCAGGATTTCTGTTTTGTTTTTTCCTTTTCTTCATCCCAGCCTTGCCCAAAGCAAAACCCAATGTGAGGGCAGTGACAGCAATGGTCAGAGAGGCTCTGAAAATCCTCAGAAAGAGCTCTTATCATCAGTCTGAAGACTAGGAAAGAGCCCACTCCCCACCTCAGAGAGAGTGGGTTGGGGGCAGGGGGAGACAGGACCTGGATTTTCTTCTCATTCTCTTGCTGCTGTGCCCTAAATGAAGACCCAGTTATAGAAAGTGGACAACAGTGTGGGGAAACTAAAACTCTGAAAGTGCAGCTGTCTAGCCAGAGGACTGGGACAAGAGATCCTTGGAAGCGGAGAAGGGGGGCAGGAAAGGGAACTGAAGAAGGAATTCTCTAAATCTGTAGACTCCTGTATGAATTGATGCAAGTCTTAGGCACACCGCTAAGATGGGCATGCTCATGACAGACCCAAAACAGCATGGTGAAGGTTTTAGAACCAAACCACAGTGTAGATAGGATCCTGCCCAGGTTCCAGACAGGTACCCCATGGCACACGCAGGATGGATCCAAATGACTGTAAAGGCTCTAAGAACCAAACCACTACCACGAAGGCAGCCTCCCCAGGTTGGCTGCTAGCTGAAACAACCAGAACAAAACCAACAATTTCCAAAGGATTTTTATAACACTCGGAAGCTCATAACATAGTATTCAAAATGTTCAGGATAAAATCCAAAATTACTTGGCATATAAAGAACCAAGAAAATCTAAGTAACTCTTAAGAAAAATTGCCACCGCCAGATGCAAACTCCAAGATACCAGATGTTGGAATAATTAGACAAATATGTTAATGCAGTTACTGTAATCATCTCCAAGAAGTATATTTGTCCACTTTGACTGCTGTAATGGCTGTAATAAACTGTCTTTTATCTCTGACCTACAGGCCTCATGGTTTTCTGCCAGTATCTATGCAACTGTGGCACACAAACTGGTTAGTTTACAAGTAGAGTAAAATCTTGGATCCTTCACAATTCCTGACTTGACAGTTTTTATAAACATCAAGAATCCATGCTGTCACCCAATTGATTGTACCAATGGTGCTACAATGCCATACTGTAGTGCTGGCTCGATTGGATATTCATTTGAAAACAAACAAAAAACAAGGAATCTTGACCTCTACCACACAAAAGACACAATCTGTTCATAGCTGTACTGTTTTTAATAAACTCAAATGAAAAAAAAACAAACATTCATGAATATTAGAGGGCACAAGGATATTGTGATATATTAATAAAGCAGAATGTTATACTTAGTAATAAATATGAACAATCTATAACTATATGTATCAAATATGAATAAAATACAACTACATATTAAAAACATATATTGATTAAAAATGCCAAAAAAACTATGCGCTATGCAATTCCACCTTCATAAAGTACAAAATATTCAAAATTAACCTATGGTGGTAGAAATAAGATTGTGTTTAACTTTAGCTAATAGAGAATAAAAAGAAGCTTGAGGTGAACTTCTATATTTCAAGTAATTTTTACTTAGTTTTGTTTTATTTTTAAAAATTTCTAGGCATTATTATAAAGCATGTTCACGCTACACTTTTTTTTTTTTTTTTTTTTTTGCGGTACCAGGGATTGAACGCAGAGGCGTTCTACCTCCATGCTACATCTCCGGCCCTATTTTTTATACTTTATTTTGAAACCGGGTCTCATGAAGTTGCGGAGGGCCTCACTAAGGAGAGAGAGAGAGAGAGAGACAGGGAGAGAGAGCGAGAGAGCTGAGGCTGGCCACGAACCCGGATCCTCCGGTCTCTGCCTCCCAAAGTACTGGGATTACAAGCGTGCGCCACCACGCCCGACCCACGCTACACTTTTGATTCATGTTTCTATGTATTACTCTTCAATAAACTTGACAAAATAAACCTTAAAAAAAAAGAATGACAGAAGAAACACCACTTCAGGTCTTACAGACATTTTAAAAAATAATAAAGGAGAAGCCAGGCCCTGTTTCAAAATAAAATATAAAAGGAGCTGGGTGTAGCTCGGAGGTAGAACGCCCCTGGATTCAATCCCCAGACCAAAAATAATAATAATAAAGAAGTACTATGAAGATGAACAACTATATGTCCATTAACTCAACAACTTGTGTGCAAGGGCCAGTTCCTGTGTTTTTTACATTGAGAAAGATCCAGCAATACAAAAAAAGGACAATACACCTAATCAAATGTAGTTTATTCCAGATATGCAAGAATGCTACAAAAGTTGAAAATCGATGTAATTCATCATATTAACAGAATAAGGAAGAAAATACATATGATCTTCTCAATAATAAAAAATTATAATTTTTTTGAAAAATAAGTCCTATCAACCTAAAATAGTAAAAGTTTGCCTTGTAGTGGATGAAAAGATTATTGAATGTAGAGGTCTCCTATAAATATACAATTATGCAAATTTATTTGATAGTATAATACTTTCACAGGCCAAGAGCCATGAGATGACTAATTTGGGATAAGAAAGCTCCTGAGCAAAAAATAGGAACCCTCGGAAACCATCAGAACCCAAAACCTGTTCTGGGTACTCGCTCACCATAGGCACTGACAGCGCAGGGTGGTGGCTTAGCACCCAGACCTGATGCCTGGCAGACCAAAATCCATCCTGGCTCCAACATCTGTCCACTTGCCAACTCTGCAATCTCAGGAACACTCCTAAGTAGCTCTTTGGTGCCAGTTTCTTAACTTGCAAAATAGATAATAATATCTACTTTATAGGAGTGCTGTAAGGAATTAGGGAGTTAAAACATATAGGCACCTAGAGCAGCTCCTGGGGCAACTGTGGACTGTGCAGAAAAGGAGGCAAGTGGATGGCATTGGCTGTGTGCTCCTGCACCTGCTCCTTCCTGCTCTTCCTCTCTAATCACAGCGAAAGTTACTGAGCTCTTACTATGCAGCAGGCGCTGAGCTAAATGATTTACAGGCATCATTCCATTTGTTCTTCTTCATACTACTGTGAAATAGGTACAGTTATTATTTGCATTAAAATAGAATTGACTCACTTCATTTATAGACACACACACCACCACCACCACCAATTAGGTTATTATCATATTATACTTTTATTTGTGAATCTTTCTGTCTTCTTGGGTAATCTTTCTGTCTTCTTGGGTAATCTTTTTGTCTTCTTGGGTAATCTTTCTGTCTTCTTGGGTAATATTTTCTATATCTGGCCCTTCTACAATATAGATTGATTTTTAGGTTAAATCTCAAAGAAAAATCTTATTTCCTACATTTTAAAATTTCTTGGGTGGCAACCCACTGTTGTCCCCATATACTACCCACCTGACTATTGACCACTTGTCCCTAATATTATTTTGTAGAATTTTTCAAAGGCTAGAAGCCCCCACTGGATCCACCTACCTTGACCTGGTAACAGGCAAACCATGGTACACGTGCAGAAATGTGAGCCAATAGGGTGCTTACTGCATACAGGAGTCACACTCTTGAAGTCAGAGTGGGGATGGTTTTCAGTATTCATTTCATATATTAGTAACAGGAACATAGATAGTATTAATGGACGTCAGACTCTCCCTAGTGTTTGAAGCAGATTTGACCCTTTCAGAATGTTTTCTTAGAAATAAGTTGATCAATTTTTCTGTACTTTATGCCAGTGGCTGTGTCAGCATGGATGATTCGGAGGCTAATTACGATTTCATAGCTATTCTGGGAAAACGTGAACATACTGGAAATAGAATGGGGGAGGGTATGAGAGTGTTGACCGAAAAATGGAGATGAGCCAGACTCTTAATGATTTCCATGATGCTCAGCAGAAATCATCTCCCACAGTCTCTGTTGATATGGTTTGAATCTAGGAATGAAAATTTTTCAAATTATAGTTACTTAAGAAGTGATTACATGAAGTCATCTTTTTTCTGCCATTAAAAAAGAACCTAACATCTACTTTAAAATAAATAATTTTTATTCACTACCACTTTATTGACCAAATTTTGCCCTGGGCATTTATGTGAAGGAAGTACCATAGATCTCACATAAGAATAAATTAGATGTAAGAGTACAATAATCTCAGGAAGTCCTTCAAAATTAAACAGGAGAAAGAGGTACATGTTAGGGAACATTGAGAGCAGATCTACTTGGTGGGTTGAGGAACTCAGACCAATCAATCATTTTAAGTGACTCCTTCTTATGCCAACATTAATACACAGGTGAAATCTGGTAAGATTATATTGCATGCATACTTAAAAATAATTTAATTGATAAATACATTAATAATGATTACATATGAGAGAGAAACCAACTCAAACTGACTTCAACCATAAAGCAATCTATGTCATTAAACACTCAACTTCTCTCCATCTCTCCACTCTGCCTTGCATAATAAAGGCTTTATCCTTGGGTCCAGGTAATGGGAAGCTTTAGGGTTTCTGGTGGCAGTAATATGGCTACAATAAAAACAACTTTATGCTATACCTCAATATCTAGGAAAAAAGAGATGTCTTTCCTGGCATTTTCCCCAGATTTGGGCTTTTTTATTTCCTTTCTTTTAGCAAGATAGCTCAGCAAGCGTCATCTTGAATACTATTGTTCTGGTACAATATGCACCCCTGTCTGAAATAATCACTGTGGTCAGAAGGATGAGCTACACTGACTGGCTTAACCCAGCATGGGCTACATGTTCTACAATCGTTTTGTGATGATCCCTGCTCTGCACTTGAGAACCTCCAAGCTTTGATTATTCCCTAATGTTCGATTATTCCTTAATGTTCCCAAATGGTTAGCTCCTCCTTGGAGAACATTCTGTCAAATGCCTTCCATCAGGACCAACATAAGCCAATAAAGAGTTCTAATAACATTAGATCTCAATAGAGGATGGCTTTGTATTTCAATTTCTACCCCCCAGGATGCTTCAGTTCTCCTACATAAATTATTCACCTCAGTGACCAGCTCTGCAGTCACAGGGAGTAGAGAAGAGATTGTCCTTTAACACCACATTTCCTCCAAAGAAATGGGTAACTATTGGTTTATTTTCATATAACTCTTACTCTGAACACAAGGACCCTTGATCCAAAGGAAATCAAACACATTCACTTTTAACCTGTTTATAAGTGTAAAAATAGAAAAAGGAAAAAGTGGACAAATCATTATTGTCCAGCTAAATAACATTTCACAAATCAAGATGTTAAACAAAACCAAAAGTCCAGAAGTCTCCCCACAGACCTACTCACCAAGACTATTTGGCATCCTATCTTCTTACACCATGAATTAGTTTTGCCTGAACTAATTTTATGCAACTGGAACCACGCAGTATCTTCTCTGCCCAGCTTATTTTGTTTTATGTTATATTGTTTTATAGTGATTTTCAGTCTGTTTATGAGAAGAAAAATAACTGGAGGAGTTATCGTTTCACTTAGACAAATAAACAGGATGGCTTTTCAAATGGCATAAGCTTTTGGCAAACATGTACCACTACATTTGATTCCAGAGCTCCAGAAGCCTTCTAGGTAATCAGATGGCAATGAGTGCAGCCCACTCTATTCAGACCTGAGGGTAACAGCCAACATTTATTCAGTGCAGCAAGAAACTGTGGCAAGTACTTTACATGGATTATTCTACTTAATCCTCACAACTTTAGATGCTTAATGTTTTATAGACAGAGAAATTGAGGACTTCAAAAGGTTATGAGATTTGTTGTCGAAGGTCATGGAGCTATTACATAGCATAGCTGGGATATGAATCCAGAAAGAGGCCCTGGGGTCCATGTTCTTTGCCACTAATCCACACTCTTCTCTGAGACACTCGGGGACATGATAGTGCTTTCCAACTATTCAATGCAATGTACAAATTTTATCTCTACTACACTGCAGATGCTACATCACACCAGTAATAAAAGAAAAATTATCTTAGATGAATTCACACTACTTTGAAGAGTAACGTCTGAGTTTCAAGGATGATATTTGACTAAATTAATCAAATTGTAATACAACTTATAGACTTGGTTAGCATCCTATAATGAACATTTCCTCTTTCTTCCTTCTCTTAGAACTTCACAGTTTTCATTCCAATATACTCCCTCTCCCATTCAGTCCCTGTGTTTCATGGATATACACTAATGGGTTTAAGCCACCCATCCCCTGGTCATAGTGATTAATTCAAGGGAGGGCACATAATCCAATTCAGATCAATGAAACGATAGATGTTTGCTGGAGGCTTTTAGGAAGAAAACATCCTTGTCCCGCTGAAGCTACTTGAAGAGTCATCTTGATTCTTCTGGTCAGTGGGATATGCGGATGTGAGGCTTAGAACTGCAGTGTTTTGCTACTGTCAGGGACGTAAGCCTGGGAATGAAGCCAATATATGGGGGAAGAGCCAAGATTTTTAAATGAACAAAGAGCCTAGATTAAATCATGCCTGAAGTTCCCCTCCTGCAACCTTTCCATTGAGAGCATTACATAAAGTTTTGAGATCACAATACCATAGCTATATGACAAATCTACTCTATAGTCTTGGAGAAATATCCTTCCGCTATAATCCACTTAACTGTCCTACTGGAAAATGGACTCTTCATTACTTCCCTAAAATATACTTACTAAAGCCCTTGTCACACTGTACACACACAGTTCTCTCCTTAATGTCCACACATTTCTATTCCCATCAGTGGGTTTGTGTTGTCGCCAAGTCAGTGGGTTTGTACATACCTGCTTATTCCATTTGAGTTTATTATTGTAAACATGTGGTTCAAATAAATGTGAAATGTAGGTTCTAAAGAGTTGTTTTAATAAAAACTAAGTTAAATGGTTTAGAAATATAAATAGTAGAATCATGTTGTCTCTTATTCGCTTTAGTGATTATTGTCATTAAAATAAGTGTTAGTCAGGCACTCTAAAAATATGAGAAAAAAATACAAAACCATAGGTGCTTTCTCTCAGTTTACTTCACAAGTATTTTTAGCTTTCCATTCTGTTTTGAGGAAACAAAACTGAGAAACATAGGTGATAACTACTGTGTGTTTATATGACTATACATAAAAAAGATTACAAAACTCCAATCATGGGGCCCATATGAAAAAAAATTTCAAAAGCTTAGCAAATAAACTTAAGTTTTTTATGTTTTAATTGTGAATTACATACTTGATATATACATTTTTAAAGATTCTCTGGAAAAAAAGGAAACATTTTAAGAAAATATTATAGGTTTTAGCTACATTGATGATTAGCCAAGCAACTACCAGTGTCAGTGGTGTCAGGAAAGAATGTTTCCACCACTGTTCAAAAATAAAAAAAGGGCCAGGCGTGGTGGCGCACGCTTGTAATCCCAGTACTTTGGGAGGCAGAGACCAGAGGATCCGGGTTCACAGCCAACCTCAGTGCACATGCGTGCGCGTGATCTCTATGTCTCTCTATGTCTCTCTCTCTCTCTCTCTCTCTCTCTCTCTCTCTCTCTCTACCTAGTGAGGCCCTCTGCAACTTCATGAGACCCGGTTTCAAAAATAAAGTATAAAAAAATAGGGCAGGGGGCGTAGCGCGGAGGTAGAACGCCCCTGCGTTCAATCCCCGGTACCGCAAAAATAAATAAATAAATAAATAAAAATAAAAATAAAAAAAGGTTGCATAGTGTACCTCTCTCTGTCTTCAGCAGGTACCTTGTGCCCAAAACAAAATGAAGTAACAAAGTATGGATTATTACAAATAAATCCAAGCTTAACTGGAAACAATGATGGCTTATGGAGTCATACTGTCTTTCATTATCTTATATATCTAATAACTGTAATAATATCTCTTTAATATAAGGGGATCAAATTTTTCTTGTATTAAGATAGGAGGATCAGCTGGGTGTGGTGGCACACGCTTGTAATCCCAGTACTTGGGAGGCGGAGACTGGAGGATCCAGGTTCCTCCAGCCTCAGCTACTTAGTGAGGCCCTCCGCAACTTCATGAGACCCGGTTTCAAAATAAAGTATAAAAAATAGGGCCGGGGGCGTAGCGCGGAGGTAGAACGCCCCTGGGTTCAATCCCCGGTACCGCAAAAAAAAAAAAGAAAGATAGGAGGATCACAGAGTCAAGGACAGAGTCAGCAACTTAAAGAAGCCCTCAGCAATTCAGTGAAACCCTGTTTCAAAATAAAAAATAAAAAGGGCTGGGGGTGTAGCTCAGAAGTAGAACATCCTTGGGTTCAATCCCCAGTACCAAAAACAAAGAGAAAGAAAAAGAAAAAAATTGTTTAAATAAATCTTATTCCTAGGAATATGCTATTTTTTTTTGTTAAAGACAGCCATTTAAGCAGCTGGACACCATTAAATCACTGGACTGATAAATCAACCTTTATTTTATACTGTAAGGGGTCTGAAGGTTTTTTTTTCACTGCTTTTTTCAAAAAAATTAAAGTACAAAATAAAACTAACGAAAATGTGCTGGGCATGGTGGCGCATGCTTGTAATCCCAGTACTTGGGAGGCTGAGACCGGAGGATCCGGGTTCGTGGCCAGACTCAGCTATTTAGTGAGGCTCTCTGCAACTTAGTGAGACCCTGTTTCAAAATAAAGAATAAAATATAGGGCTGAGGGGTAGCTCGGTGGTAGAATGGCCCTGGGTTCAATTCCCAGTACTGCAAAAAATAAAATAAAATAAAACAAAAAAAAGTATCCTATTCATTCATTTCTTCATTATATTTAGCCTCATTTTTAGCCATTTGTTTTACCAGATGGAATCTTTCTAATGTACTTATTGCTCTAATACACTAAACATTTTAATTTCAGTGTAATTATCTCACTTAACATTGAAATATTAAGGGAGGAAAGGGGAGTTACTGGGAAATGAAATTGACCAAATTATGTTCTATGCATGCATGAATAAATAACAACAAATTCCACCATTTATGCATAATTCTAATTATACATATTATAATGCACCAATAAAATTTTTTAAAAGAATAAAAAGGGGCCGGGCGTGGTGGCACACGCTTGTAATCCCAGTACTTTGGGAGGCGGAGACCGGAGGATCCAGGTTCGTGGCCAGCCTCAGCTCTCTCTCTCTCTCTCTCTCTCTCTCTCTCTCTACTTAGTGAGGCCCTCTGCAACTTTGTGAGACCCGGTTTCAAAATAAAGTATAAAAAATAGGGCTGGGGGTGTAGCGTGGAGGTAGAACGCCCCTGGGTTCAATCCCCAGTACCGCAAAAAAAAAAAAAGAGAATAAAAAGGGGACACAGAGTAAATAATTTTTTAAAAAACATTGAACTATTAAATAGCTACAAATTTATTTGTCTGAATGTCCAAGAAGTTCTCTTTTAATTAATTTTTACTCTGAAAGGCAAGGCTACATACAGAGAATGCAACATTTACTGCTATATATTGATGGATTGAACCGGTTCTCCGAAGGCGCTCTCCTCCCAACCCTGCCCCCATGCCCAGTTACTGCTTCCCAAAAGGGTCCTGCCCCTTCCTGGAAACCGCTTAGGCTTCCGGCACGCGCCATCCCACCAACCAATAAGTTTAAAGGCCACACGGGCCTCCAATAAGATACAACACCGGTCCGGTCTACCAGTGGCAACAGGCCAACTCAGCTTAAGCCTGTATTTAATCCCAAGCACGGTGGCACTCTCTCTCTCTCTGATTGCCTTTCTTCTGACCCCCCATCACTTGAATAAATCTCTTGGCTGCATGGTTGTCTCCAGTGTGGTTTTTTGCCCTTCATTGGTGTTCCCGCCCAGTTTGGGTACCCCCACCTTTTGGTGGGACCCCACTTTGAGCCATAGGGCTTGACCCACTGGGACACCACAGCCTTCGCCCATTATTTTGATCGCCTGCCTCACATCCATCATCGGCCATCTTTAGGTGAGTTTCCCTCAATTCCCAAACTCCAAAACCTGTCGGGTCTCTCGCTGGGTGCTGACTGTTGACCGTCCGGCTGCCCCAAGCATTGACCTGCACGGGGAGGAACACACCCCACCCAGATCTTCACAGTTGCGGTGGACCTCATGGAGTTTTAAGCTTGACCCTTAGATCCCTGAACCTCCTTTGGGCTGGTCCGACAGTAGTAGGTTATCACCATTAATTGTTCGCAGTCAGTCAGTACAAGGTTAAACTCCTTGTACTGAGCCATCACAGTTGGTTACCTGTGGTCAGTTACAGGCTAAATTCCTTCCTCACCACAATTGGGTGTTCACTGTTACAAGTTAAATTCCTTATTTTTGCTTTCTCTTCCTCACCTCGGCCACGGGGGTGGAGAGGCCCCTCTCCGGACTTGGGTCTTCCCTCCCTACCGGTCCACTGGGACCTCCAAATCCGAGCGCTTGGTGACCCACTGTCCTCCGGTCCGCTGGGACCTCTCGCCCACTAGACCTCGGTGATGACTGGGCTCTATATCCTGTCCTGGGGGGACGCCTCCATGGACACATAATCCTCTCCATGGGGACTTCCTCCTCCGTCCCGGCCGACTCCCCCCTAAATTGTCTCCTAAACAATTTAAACACCCTCAGCCTTACTCCCGATATTAAGCCTAAATGAGTTGTTAAATTTTGCACTCAGGACTGGCCCACTTATCCCTTAGACAACCAAAACAAATGGCCTGAGTATGGGTCTCTCGATCCTGCACTTCTCAGGGATCTTTATAACTTTTTGTGAACGATCAAAAAAATGGGCAGAGATTCCCTGCATTCAGGATTTTTCCTTTCTCCATTCCAATCCTGCTCTGTGTATTTCTTGTTCTCCCAAGAATGTCCTCCTTGCCTATCAACCCAACCCCACACCTGTCCCCACACCTTCCTGTTCTTCTCTTGACGACTTTGACCCCGCAGATGAACCCCCCCCATTGAAACCGCCCATCACAAAATCCGGCCCCTTCCTCTATCCCAGCTCCCCAATTACCTCCTTCCAATACTTCCCCTACCCCACAACCCTCTCCTTCCTTTAGCCCCCCCCGGCCACTCGATCCCGCACTTTACACCCACCACAACCTCCTCCCCACATCATGGCCCCGATCCAGGAGGTTGCCGGGGCTGAAGGGATTGTCCAGGTCCATGTTCCCTTTTCAGTAGCAGACCAAACCCAGCTTGAAAAACGCTTGGGCTCGTACACCACAGACCCTACATCCTATGTTTGGGAGTTCCAATGGGTTCTTCAGACTTACAATCTTACTTTCCATGACATCTATATGATACTTGCCAATACTCTTCTCCCGAAGGAGAGGAGGCGAGTCTGGGAGCAGGCTACAGCACATGCGGATGAGGCACACAGACCAAACCCTAATCATCCAGTAGGCCCCGAGGCTGTCCCTGACAGGGACCCCAATTGGAACTACAATGCCCTAGGTGATCTAGCCCTGAGGGACCAATTTTCCATGTGCATCTTAGCGGGGTTAAAAAAGGCTGCCCAAAAGGCAGTTAACTTTGAAAAATTGCATGAAATAATTCACAAAAGGGAAGAAACCCCTTCTGAGTTTCTAGACCGATTAACAAAGGCTTTCCAACAATACTAATCTAGACCCGGAATCCCCAGGTGGGTGACAGGTCCTCATGACCTATTTTTTCTTTCAAAGTTACCCTGACATAAGGGCAAAATTAAAAAAATTAGAACAGGGCCCCGCGGCCCCTCAGACTGAGATCATGGCAGCGGCGTTTAAGGCTTTTCATAATAGGGATGAGGGCACTGAACGCCGCAAATACCAACGATATGAAAAAATGGAGCGTGCTAGGTTTCAAATGCTTGCTCAGGTGCAACAAAACCCCAGGGGCCCATCAGGTGGTCCCCAAAACAGGTCATCCGCCCAAAAGAGTAGACCAATGTCTGAGCCACGAACCCCCTGGGACCTTGTTTTAAATGTGGCAAGGAAGGCCACTGGGCCAAGGCGTGTCCAACCCTGAGGCCCCCGTACCGGCCATGTCCCAAATGTGACCTGAAGGGACACTGGGCATTGGAATGCCCATACTACCCGCCACCCTCACAACCGTGCCCAAAATGCTCTCAGCACGGACATTGGGCTGGCGATAGCCCCACTTCCCGAAGGGGAGGCGGGCCACTGCCACCCTTACTGGGCCTGGCAGCGGAGGATTGATGGGGCCCAGGGTCTTCCACCTCGGCCATTGACATAGTCCCACAGGAGCCCCGGGTTACTCTTCACGTAGATGGCCATCCCATTAAGTTCTGGTTGGATACCGGCACCACATTCTCAGTCTTAAGGGAGTTCTGGGGACTCACCTCTCCCTCCACCTCCACCATACAAGGGATAGATGGTAAAGCCTTTCACCCCCATAAGACATCCATCTTATCCTGCCGCCCACATCACCACTTATTTGCTCACCAATTTTTAATTTTACCCCATTGTCCCATCCCCTTGCTAGGAAGAGACATTTTGGCCAAATTACGGGCTTCTGTTATCCTGCTCCCCAGCCCCTCCACTCCCATTTCCTCCTATAAAACTATTCTTCTCCTCATGGCCTCAGAAAATGAACAACAGAGGGAAAATAATCCGTCGCTCCCGGTTCCCGAACATCTGGTCACTCCTGAGGTTTGGGACACTCAAACTCCCTCCCTAGCACATTGTCCTCCTGTTCAGGTCCACCTAATGAACCCCTCCAACCCTATTTGGGGCCAATCAGTCACCGGAGGCATTTATCGTAATAACTTTGACAGCTACCCCACCCAAACCATTACCATTTCTCAGGAAACAAAGGTGGATCCCAAGCAGTCCTTTAGCCAAATAATCACACAAATCTCACATGAAGAACAGGTTCTACACACACAGATTAACTCAGCCCCTACTCTCCTCACCTGGTTCTCTTTTTTAGTCAAGGCCTCCATCTTCTAAACACCTCTCACATCCCTTCCTCCGACTGCTTTCTCTGTGCCAATTTGGAACAACCCCCTTTAATCGCAGTTCCTCTCCCATCCTTACCGGCAGTCCATAACACACCCACATCAGATCAACAAGCAGGAGCCCCAAACACGTTTACAATCCCTGGTGTTCCCCTATGTTCCACCGACAATTTTCCTCTCTGCTACGCGCCTTCCCCCAACCACTCCTAAATTTGCAATCAAACACGCCTACCACCCTACCCATGGGCTCCGGATGGCATTTTTTTATTGGTGTAACGGCACTCTTTATAAAAATATTAACAACTCCCCTCACACACCTTGTATCCCTACAACCTTGGCCCCACAACTCACATTACTTTCCTTTATTGAGGGATGTCAGGCATATTTAGCTCAACCAACCTCCTTCTCTACCCCCCCTTCCCGACAAAAAAGGGCAGTCTTTCTCCCTGTCATGGCTGGGGTGTCATTGGTAATGTCTCTCCTAGGCACTGGACTAGGTGCAACCTCCCTGGGATATAGTATTTCACAACTTCAGACTTTCCGAAATGCAAAGCACAATTGAGGAGACCGCCCAATCCCTTGCCTCTCTTCAGCATCAAATCACATCCCTAGCTGGAGTCACCCTGCAAAACCGAAGGGCCCTTGACTTATTGACAGCCGAAAAAGGTGGGACCTGTATTTTTCTCCAAGAAGATTGTTGCTATTACATCAACGAGTCACAGGTAGTAGAAACAAACATCAAAAACCTCCATCGTATAAGAGAAAGGTTTCTCGAGGATTCTTCGGGGTCTAACTCCAACATATGGGAATCCCTTAACAATCCAATCCTAACTTGGTTCTTGCCAATTATGGGCCCTCTAGTTGGGATATTCCTCTTTTGCATATTTCTCCCCTGCCCTTTAAAATTTTTACAAACCCAAATAAACAAAATTTCTAACCAAACTTTCAACCACCTCCTCCTTAGGGATTATCAGCTGCTGCCAACTGCGGGTCCCTATTCACTCCAGGACGATCCCACATGCAGACATCATACTTGGACTACTAAACCCTGGCAGAGGCTCAGGCCACCCCCACCCCATCCCTCTTCTTTTTTCTTTTCCCCTTTCTCTCTTTCCTCTCATGCTCAGGTACTTACCAGCAAAATGCTATACCAAACATGGTGCTTATTCCTGGACGCGCTGCGTATGGACAGCTGGCTCATCCCCCCTTCCACAGAAACTGCAGATTGGACAACCACGCTGGTGGACCTATGGCTACAGGGCACCCTAATAGACTTTACTCCAGCTGAAATCTACACGTTCAGTGCAGGGTTTTTGGGTATTCTCCTCTCCCTGGAACGGGGTCAGCCCAGTCTTCCCGCCTCACCGCAATCCGTCATCCCCTTTGACAGCAGGAAATAGCTGGAAAGACATGATGCCCAATTCCCAAACAATATCAAAAAGGGGGGAGTGAATGATGGATTGAACCGGTTCTCCGAAGGGGTTCTCCTTCCAACCCTGCCCCCATGCCCAGTTACTGCTTCCCAAAAGCGTCCCGCCCCTTCCTGGGAACCGTTCAGGCTTCCAGCGCATGCCATCTCACCGACCAATAAGTTTAAAGGCCACACAGGCCTCCAATAAGACGCAACACCGGGTCCGGTCAACCAATGCAACGGGCCAACTCAGCTTAAGCCTGTATTTAATCCCAAGCGCGGTGGCTCTCTCTGTCTCTCTCTCCCTCTCCCTCCCTCCCTCCCTCCCTCCCCCCTCTCTCTCTC
>PVJS01044725.1:0-16541 GCA_004027185.1 Glis glis
AAAAAAAAAAAAAAGTTTGCATTAAAATCAGTATTCAGCCGGGCGTGGTGGCGCACGCTTGTAATCCCAGTACTTTGGGAGGCGGAGACCGTAGGATCCGGGTTCACGGCCAGCCTCAGCTCTCGCTCTCTCTCTCTCTCTCTCTCTCTCTCCTTAGTGAGGCCCTCCGCAACTTTGTGAGACCTGGTTTCAAAATAAAGTAGAAAAAAAAATAGGGCTGGGGGCGTAGCGCGGAGGTAGAACGCCCCTGCGTTCAATCCCCAGTACCGCAAAAAAAAAAAAAACACTATTCGAAGGAATATGATGAGTCTTTGATAAGAGATAAAAATATGAGAATCAGACTGGCATGGTGACAAATGCCTATAATCCCAGTCAGTACTTGGAAGGCTGAGAAAGGAGGATCACAGGTTCGAGGCCTGCTTCAGCAACTTAGACCCTGCTTCAAAATGAAAATAAAAAGAGGGAACTGGGTGTGGTTATGCATGTCTGTAATCCCAGAACTTTGGAAGGCTGAGTCAGGAGGATCACAGGTTTGAGGACAGCAAGACCAAAGGCTGGGGATATAGCTCAGAGATAGAATGCTCCTGGGTTCAATCCCCAGAATCATCAATAAATATATAAATAAATAAATAAATAAATAAATAAATAGGGCTGGGGATGTAGCTCAGAGATAGAATGCCCCGGGTTCAACATACACACACACACACACACACATACACACACACACACTCATAGGCATGGGTTTCTTTTGGAAGGAAGATGAATTTGGAAATGCGTATATACAAATGGTTGGGGAGCCGGGCATGGTGGTGCACGCTTGTAATCCCAGTACTTGGGAGGCTGAGACCTGAGGATCCGGGTCCGTGGCCAGCCTCAGCTACTTAGTGAGGCCCTCCACAACTTAGTAAGACTCTGTTTCAAAATAAAGAATAAAAAATAGGGCTGGGGGTATAGCCCAGAGGTAGAATGCCCCTGGGTTTAATCCCCAGTACTGGAAAAAAAAATGGTTGGGGAGATTTGTTAGTATTGATTCCAGAAGATAGGTTGGCAAAAGGAAATGTTTCGGGGCCAGCTAGTAGAAATAGAACATGTTAAGTCAGTTAAATGCAAGGAACTCATAGTGTTCAGCAAGACACTGGAGAACAGATTAAAGGGGAAGATGCTGCAAAATATCGACAACCTTGTGAGAAGGCCTAGGACATAAGGCCATAGTTGGGGTTTGTCCAGAGGAGCAGACAGCACCACTGAGGCCAAAAACAGCTGCCTCCAGGCACCCCCCAGTGAGGTAATGGATTATGAGAACACTCACAATCCATAGTCGAATTAGCTTCCTCTTCTGGCAAACGTCTAAGGAAGATTTGGGGAAATGTTTGTGCCAAGGACAAAGAATTGGACCACTAGGACCCAGAACCTGCATTGTGCACAAAAAGGCTGTATTTGAGTTTTTGTGCTCCTACAACTTCTTGGGCCCCAGAAACCAGATACATTTCCCACTAACTTGTCATGGCAGTACAAATAATAAGCCAAGCATGTGTGGATTCATGCCTTCTCCCCACCTTTCCTGCAGGGGAGCAACCCGGGAGGGGCAGGAACACGAGTGAACAGCATTTCCTCGCCTCCCTCCTCCCAGGACTAGAGAAGGCGCAGTCAGGTGACTCGTCAGCAAGGCTATGGCCAGTGACAGGTTTGCAGAAAAGGGTGGGTAGATGTCCCAAGGCATGTCTTAAACATTTAGGTTAAAGGTAATGAAGGTAATATGGTTTTATTTGGCAATCAAATGAGATGGAGTACTGATACCTCCTCCCACATGGATGAGCCTTGAAAACGTGCTACAAGAAAGCGATCAGTCACAAAGGACCACATATCATGTGATTCCACTTGCATAAAATGCCCAGAATAGGCAAATTGCTGAGGTACCTCATTCCAACCTATTTTTCTTGGCCTCCCACCAAGTATTGGAATTACAGGTGTGTGCCACCACATCTGGAATGTTTATCATTTCATTTATTATTATTTTTTTGGTGCTGGGGATTGAAAGCAGGGGCATTCTACCTCTGAGCTACACCCCAACCCCCTGCCTCTATTTTTTATCTTGAAACAGTGTCTCGCTCAGTTGGGGAGGGCCTCACTAAATTGCTGAGGTTGGCCTCGAACCACCACGCCTGGCTATGTTTACCATTTGAAATGAAAATCATTATTGCTTTCCTCTGAGCCCAGCTACGTTTATCATTTTAAATTATTACTGCTATCTCAGGAAGTGGCCCTGCCCTCCCAAGGTTGAATAAGGTGCCCCTTTCTCCCTAGGTCCTGTGCTAACCTGCTCACAGTGCACATTGCTGCTAACCGTCTGTCTCTACCATCGCGTGGTGAGCTCTTTGAGAACAGGACTGTCATTTCTTGTTCAGTCCTTTATCTCCAACACGTAACACATTGTCAGCACCCAGGAAGTGCCCACTGGTTGAAAGGAAAAGGAGGGAGAGTTAAAGCAAGAAGCAACTGCTGTAAGGGACCTGAACATGGACAGGTGAAGCCTGGCCCTCCAGATCTAAAGGCTCTGGCCAGGGATAAAACAAGAAGGTGCAGCTTGCTAGATCCTATTCTCCTATAAGGAAAAAGTGTGGCGGAATCATAGGGGGAGTACTTTTTTTTTTTTTTTTGCGGTACCGGGGATTGAACCCAGGAGTGTTCTACCTCCGCGCTACACCCCCGGCCCTATTTTTTATACTTTATTTTGAAACCGGGTCTCACGAAGTTGCGGAGGGCCTCACTAAGGAGAGAGAGAGAGACAGAGCAAGCTGAGGCTGGCCACGAACCCGGATCCTCCGGTCTCCGCCTCCCAAAGTACTGGGATTACAAGTGTGCCCCACCACGCCTGGCTGGGGAGTACTTTTTAAATTTTTGTTTTAATTTTTACTTTTCCTTACTGTGAACTATATCATACATACAGGAAAGCATAAAAGAATATGTACACCCCTATAACCACCATGCAGGTCAAGAAGTAGGGGAATCACAGAAGCTCCCCAGACCCAAACCACGTGTCTCTCCTGACCAGGTCTTCATTCCCAGGGCCTATAGCATTTAGCTACATCACCAGCCCTAAAGCTGCTTTTTTTTAATTTTATATTTTACTTTTTATATTTATTTATTTATTGGTACTGGTGATTGAAACCCAGGAGCATCCTACCTCTGAGTTACACACCCAGCCCTTATTTTTTATTTTGAAACAGGGTCTTGCTATGTCGCTGAGACTGGCCTCAAACCTGTGATCCTCCTGTCTCAGACTCCCAAGTACTGGCAGTAGAGGAGCTGCACTTAAGGAAACTTCCTGCAAATACCACCACCGCCACCCTACTTCCCATGGATCCTGCCCTGGATCACCAGGCCTCTTTTTAATTTTTTCCCGCTTGTTAGCATGTAATGAACCTCCCTCCCTGGGGCTTTAGGCCACTAGGACAAGGTCCCCCTCACCCCTTTCCAACACACAGATATCATCTCCGCGACTCTTGCGCTGAACGGTCTGGCCTCCATGACGGTCTGGCCTCCATGACAACAGCCTGCTTGGGGGGCTTTCCCTTTCCTAGAACTTCGCAGTGGCCCGTGGCAGCACATCCATGATGGGAGCAGCTCTTGTTTCTGGCAGCATTTACCCGTGTCTGTTCTCTGAGATCCACCATCTCTCTGGGTGACAGCTGGGCAGGAGCTCTGGCTCCTCCCTAATGGTAACGCCTCACACCAGTGTTCCCAAGGTAACCTGGGTGGCATGGGTCGGAGCTGATCCTGTGCTGAGGCATGCCACCAGCATCCTCCTGGCCTCCAGGGTGCTTCTGGCACTTGATCAGGCCCCTGCTTCCATAGAGGTTCCATGTATGATGCAATGAATCTCCGTGGCTGGTGCAATTGATGTTGGCAGTCTGAGGAAAGGGTGGTGCCTTGGTACCTAGGAAATCTGCTCCCCTTCCTGCGTCCTCTGTTCTTGGCTCCTTGTGCTGGGTATCAACAACCTCCAAACAAACTCTGCCCTTAGCAGAGGCACACTGTGGTCTTAGCTTTTGCTTTCTTCTCCACATCCCTCCCCTTAAGCCCTTAATCTTGACCCTATCCCCACCCTGCTCCAAATGCTCCAGAACACTCATATTTAAGTAATCCCCGTCTTTCTCATGACCTTTTAACAATGCTTTACCAAAGCAGGGCAGTTTAGTTTGTTGCTATTATTGTTTTAAATAAACTTCACACTGTAGAGCAGGCCTAGATTCACAGTAAAAGCAAACAATAAAATAGTTTGCACAAAACCCATCCCTACACACTACAACTTCCCCAGCTATCGACATGCCCCACCAAAGTGGCACATTTGTTCACCCAGAGTCCATGGTTTACATCAAGACCTAGTGTTGTATATGGTTTGAGCTTGGACCAACTTATCTCATAGATGCCACTATAGCACCATACAGAGTGATTCCTCTGCCCTAAAAGTCCCGAGTTCTTCCTACTCATCCCTGTCTCCGCCCCAATCCCTGGTCTTTTTCATGGCTCCATTATTTTTTACTTTCCCAGAATGCCATGTGGTTGGAACTCTACAGTATGTTCCTTTTCCAAATTGGCTTTCCATCACTTGGCAACATGCATTTAAGTTTCCTCTGTGTCTTTTCATGGCTTGACAGCTCATTTCTTTTTAGTGCTGAATAATATTCCATTGTCTGGAAATACCATTTTGTCCATTCAAATACTAAAAGACAGACGTCTTGGTTGCTTTCAAGTTTTGTCAATTTTGAATAAGGCTGCTGCAAACATCCATGTAGAGGTTATTGTGTTGATATAAAAGTTTTCAACTCATGTAGGTCAATGCCAAAGAGTGCAGTTGCTGGATATTTTATGAAACTGCAGTGTCTTCCAAAGTGGTTGTGCCCTTTTTCATTCCTGCCAGCAATGGACGAGAGCTGCGGTTGTTCCACTCCATAACAGACGCCAGTGTTCTGGATTTGGAATATTCTAATAGATATGTAGTGCTACCTTGTTATTTTAACTTAGGCATCTAGCTTTAAGACAATTACACTTCACTTTACTCTCTGGGGAACTTGGGGGTCATATGTCTTAAAATTTTGTCAGCAAGAGCAGATAATCTTTTTTCCACTATTAAAGCTGATCTTAGTTAGGCATGACGGCACACACCTGTAATCTCAGTACTTGGGAGGATGAGACAGGAGGATCGCAGGTTCAAAGCCAGCCTCAGCAATTTAGTGAGGCTCTTAGCAACTTAGTGGGACCCTGTTTCCAAATGAAAAATAAAATAGGGCTGGGGGTATGGCTTGGAGGTAGAATGCCTCTGGGGTCAATCCCCAGCACCACCAAAAAACAAAAAAATAAAACAAAACAAAAACTGATCTTAGCTGGATATGGTGGTGCAGGCCTGTAATCCTAGTACTTTGGGAGGCTGACAGAGGAGGATCACAAGTTTGAAATGAGCCTCAGCAACTTAGTGAGACCTTGTTTCAAAAAATAAAAAATAAATGGGCTGGGAGTGTAGCCGAGGTAGAATGCCCCTGGGTTCAATCCCCAGTACCCCACCCCCACACAAAAGTGATCATATTCACAAACATGTCTTAAGACTTTCTTTTTTCCCTCTTAAATACAGGTAAATGCAGAGGGAACACCAGAGGAAGTTTTTCTTCAACTCTGCACGGCTATTGACTCTATTATCTGAAGGTGAAATGCATGTATGTTAAAGAGTGGCGACAGACAGAGACATTAAAGGTTCATCCCTTAACACAGCGTGTTTCAGCTAAGCCTTTTGTGCCCCCGCCCCCAGTCCTGACATCGCTGTTTTGCTTCCCAGCTACACTGGTGTGAGAGGTGTCTGGAAATCCTGCATGGTGTATTTGGGACTATCGACCTTCTCTTCATACTTCAGACAGCTGTCTTCACTCCAGCGCACTTTTCTGTCACGTAGGCTGCACCTCAGAGCAAGGTCAGGATGTGAACAGCAGCGCAGTGACCGTCTGTGTCAGCTGTGCCCCCCAGGTCTTGTTGGAGTTTGATCTGATGAGACCAGAGCCAGCATCTCTAACCCCCCGCCCGCCCCGTCACATCTTCCTTCTTCCCCAGCTTTATGTGCTGTTCCCTGATGAAGGTCCTTAGCGTGGGGGCAGGCTCGGGTGTCTTCCTCTGGTGGATGGCTGTTTCTTCACTTCCCATATACCAGAGGCTCTCAGCCAGAGTGGGTTGACCACACCAAACATATAGAGGCATCAAGCAAGTAAAATTTGATTGGAATTTTTAAAATGTGAAATTGTATAGCTCTTCCAAGATGGCAAAAACCCAGGTTAGTCGTAACATTCTCTATCTAAGCTACTTGGAAGACTTGCATAATGGTTAAGAGAACATATATGTCTAACCTAGTCTCCTCTCTACATGGTGGTGCATTTCAACAATTACAAATTAATATCAATGACCAAAAGTAAGTTAAAAGCATGATATGATTTGTTATTCCACTCCTTGGACAAATGCCATCTTCTAATTTTAAGTTATCACCAATTTACTTACTGTCAAGCAAGTAAAAAACACTGTAACAACTAAACTGGTGTGGGCGGGAGGGGCGTGTTGGTTCACGGGTGTTCTGCAGACTCCAGTGTTGTTTGTATTTGTTTCATATGGGCCCTTTCCAGCGGTTTGCAAATCTTGTATCAAACCAGTGAAGTTCAGGTTCTCTTTTGTGCTATCAGATGTCAAATCAGAGCTTCTTCTATTCTACTGAATCAACTGCATCTTCCACTCAGTCACTACAAAAGACCACAGTTTTGGTTTGCATGATTTTTTTTCCTTCAATGGTTGTGCAAATAAGGATCCATTTTGACAGAATTGTATTTTTAAAGTCATTTTTTCCTTGAAATGGATATGTACAAATAAAGTAAATGGAAGACAGGATAACACTTTTTCTATTTATTTGTAACTCACATCACTCTGGAAAGCATTTGGAGCCTTATTCCAAACAGAATCAGAAGCAAACACAGTGATAGCTGAGATTTATGATCCGTTTATATGGTTTTAATTTTGGCCAGAAACCAGATTTGAGCTATTACAGAGAGAATACTCAATGTATTCATGATACATGGTGATTTTCATATTTCCTTTTACTCTAACATTCGTTCTTAAACAGAAATATCAGTGTTTGCTAGAGAAGAAATTAAATTTCTTTGGTTACAATTATGCCTCTATTATTAACAAAAAGGGTGCAGCATGTTCCCACAAGTCGCACAGTTGTCAAATACTTTATTACCACCCCAGCCTATCACACTCTTTGTAAGGGAGCATGAGGAGTATTTGAGCCAATGAGAAAAAAAAAGTGTTACAGGATGAAAACCATCAGCGCTGCCAGCAAACATAAAGTGACTCTTTGTAGGGATTAACATTCTTCAAACACATACCACATATTGGCAAACACAGCCCGTACCCGCCACAGCTCCCACAGTGTGGGTGAGGGGAACGGGACTGCGGAGAGGCAGGCAGGCCCCGCCAAGCAGTGACTGCGGCTGTCACTGGCAGCCATCTTGGAAAAGAATCAGCTGTGTAAATGGCTTCGCCCCAGAAGAGCAGCCAGGGGAACAAATCAGGTCTTTCACAGAACTGCCAGAACACAGGTTACTAGTTTGAATGGTGTGGCCTGAGGTCACTAATTTGAAGTCATAGGATTTTAAAACAGGAAAGGACCTCTGCCTAGCGAAAGGCGGTGTGTGTGTGTGTGTGTGTGTGTGTGTGTGTGTGTGTGCGCGTGCAAGACATCTCCCTTATGACGACCTCCTTTCAAGGCCACACCTGAGCCGGCTGTACCCTCTCTGACCCAGTCAGCCACCACTCTCCCTTGCTCACTGGCTCTCCACTGACTCGGCCCTGCGCCTTCTGCCTCTTCCACATGCCATGTGTGTATGTGTGCATATCATACATATACACATATGTACATACACATATGTGTGTACATCCTCCGGCCAGCAAGTCCCCGCTCCACTCGGGTCTGGCGTCCTGGTCCACCCTTGTCAGCCACGCTTTCCTTGATTATTCCATCGAAAATGGCAGTGTTCCCTCATTCTGCCATTATTATTTTTATTCAAGCATTATTTTTCCTTAGCATTTATCTCTGCTTAAAATTAAGTGTTTTCTAAAAAATTTTACTGGTTTATTGCTTATTTTCTACGTTACTCTATAAGCTCCATAAAGGCGGGCTTTTGTATCCCCAGGCCCACATACAGAAATTGTTACTGAGAGCCAACGTACTTAAATTAAATTCTCTACACCTCTGGTTTTCTCAGCTATACAGTGGAGATCACAGTAATAATCAACCTCACAGGAGTCATGGAGGTTGAACAAGTTCATAATACATGTAAATCACTTACTAGTTCCTAGCGCCCAATGAAAGGTGGCTCTCTGTCAACATTTACTGGGTGACCCACCTGCACAACTAGGACTAGGACCCAAAATCTCCAGTCCAGCATCTTTCCATTGCATCACTCCCAAAATATGACAAAGAATCACGATACACGGAGTCCTACACTGGACTAAACCTCTCAGCCATCCAGAGTTGAACCGCAGCCTCCAGATAAGGCGGAGGTGCCTCCCCTGTCCTTTCTGGGCCCAGCACAGGGCTCTCCTGAGGCAAGCAAGCCCTCCAGGAACCACAGGCACACTCAGGCAGGGGTGCTGTCTCCTAACTTCCTAGAGAAAAAATGTAGCTCACCAAAACACTGGTCACACAACCAACAAATATTTATGGAGATCTATTAAAAGCCAGGCCCTAGAGATACAGATAGACATGGATGTTCTTTGTTTTCATAGAGCTCACAGAACTCTCAAATATCCATTTCATCAGCTACATAAATTGTGAAAATAAAAAAGGTCATGTCTTTTTTCTGAGATCATATGAACAGCAGTACTCCTCCATCAAAGTAAGAAATAAAAGCAAACACTTCAGGGTCTAAAAAGGACAATGCCCCCATAACCTTGTGGGAGAAGCCGCCTGTCATCTGGGCTCACCCAGGGCACCTAGAATAAGGGATTTCAAACTTTGTTACCCACAGTAAGAAATACAGAGTAGACAGCATGCCGCGCTTACATTTATAACTGAAAAAGAAATTGCACAAAATAATACTTATCTTTACTACACATGATATACTATCTTCTCTATTTCATTAAAACAAGTTCCTTATGCCTCAAAAATTGTTGTATTCTATAATTTAATTTAAACCATAGGGGAAGGGACAAATGTGGTCAGTCTCTATCCCATCGGGTCAAGTGAGAAGCGCCCAGCATGCACATGGTTTTCTAGTTCACAATGGCAGAACGTCCCAGTGCTTCCCACACACACACCTAGGCTCCTCTATCCTGTGCTACAAGCCTGGAAGTATGTTCAGGTTTGTACTCTGGCAACTGCCAAGCCAGGAAAAAAGCAACCCCTGCACACCTCCACTCCCCACACCTCAGCAATGCCGGGCACAATGGGAATATTCTTTTCTCTTTTTTTTTTTTTGGCACTGGGGATCCAATCCAGGAGCATTCTACCACCAAGCTACACCCACCCCCAGTCCCTTTTGGGGGGGGGGGCAGGATCTCACTAAGTTGCTGAGGATCTTGCTAAATTGCTGAGGGTGGCTTTGAACCTGCAATCTTCCTGTCTCAGCCTCCCAAGTACCAGGATTGCAGACATGTGCCACTGAGCCCAGTTGGGAATATTCTTGTTCAGGAAATTGGATAGTGAGGCAGACAATGACTCTGAACTAATCTGTCTGAGTTAAAGTCAAGCACCACCACTTTATTAACAATATCACCTTGGGCAAAATTATTTAACTTCTCTCTGGCTAGATTTCCTCATTTAAAACAGGATAATAAATGGACCTGTCTCATTAGGTTGCCGAGAATTAGATCAGTTACTATATGCTTGCTTGGCACACAGTAAGCACGGTCAGCGTTTGCTATCATTAGTGCATTTCACCAAAGGGAAACTCTTCTGCCTAAACCTTATAGCAGTGGTTTTAGGCGTCATTTAAAGTGTCTTCAGCTATTAGTTAGTAATTTGAGCATAATACACCAGGAAGTAGATCTGACCTACTGAGGACCACTGCTAAATAAGCAATGTTTAATACAAGTAGATCTCTTATAGTCTGTTGTCTTTCACAGGCAATACTTCTGTGTTGACAGATGAGAGGACTACTTGCAAGTGACAGCTCTGCTCATTCCTGCAAATTAAAATGATACCAACAAAACACTATCGCTGCTGCTACTACCCTTTAGGGCCTTTTAAAGCCACAGGGACTATTCTCTTGGAGCTGAAGAACTCAAAATATACACACCTGTTGAGGCAGAAAATAATCCTCTTTACCATCAAAGAGTCTTCTTTGCCCTTGAAAAATACATTCAACTGGGTTTGTATTTTCTATTCTATTTATGTAACAATTGTATCACTCATAACGGTCTTCCAAAGCACACTTCATGGGATTTTTCAATGCATCTGAATGGTTCTCCAAAACTAACTGGTATTATTTCTATACAAACACAGAAGTTACCATCAAGTGCTACTGTCTTGCCTAATGACAGGTTGAAGGCAGATCTTCTGGCATATGCACATAACATTTAACATCAAAATATCTAGAATGCCAACTCTTCCACCCACTAGTAATTCCAGGGTGAGAAGTCACTTACTCTTCTTTCTGATTATGATGTATTGTATCAATATCATCAGTGATCTTTAATCAATATATTACTTTAAAATTCTCATATTTCTATATTTAAAATTCTATTACTTTTCTTAATTTAAAAAAATCAGGGTAGATTTTAGTACCCTGCTATGTACTGAAGAGAACTAGTAAATAATGTTCCTCCTAGATTTAAAAATACGATAAAACAAGTGACTCTAAAAATTAGGTCAGGTATAATAGTTAATCCATCTTAAAATATTTATACTATCTTCCTAGTCAATAATAATTTCTAGGAAACCAACTACTTAAATACATGGGGACTTATTTCCATCAAAAACAATGAGAATAGGGCTGGGAATGTAGCTCAGTGGTAGAGCACTTGCATAGCATCCATAAGGGCCCTGGGTTTGATCCCCAGCAAAAGAGAGGGGAGTGTGACAAGAATAGAATATTTCAACTTTAGTTTTCACATCCGGGCATTAATATTTGCCTTCTTCTTTAACCAAGACCTGTTTCTTTTTTGTAAGCTAGTTTAATTTAGTGTTTCAGCATACACTGATTGAAAACACTACCATCTTTTACAGATCTTCTCAAAATCACTCTTTTCCATAATATATTCTTTACTCTTTATAAAGGACAGAAAGAAAACCCTTATATACGTGAAACAAACCCTTAAGAAAACAATTTCTGGTTTTAACACTGGTAAAAAATGCAAATCTAACTAAAAGGAAGTCACAACAAGCATTCTATAATATAAACAGACAGTATCCACATAGTTTATTTCTCACAGTTCTCCTGACAAATGAACATTATTCAAGAACATACTGTATACACAGATAAGAAGAAACATACAAAATGTTTTAAATGATGCACAACAAAATCCAGCAGTATAAAAGAATGCATGTGAACTCTTGCTCACTGCGCAGACTAAATTTAATCACTTGTTTAAATAGTAATAAAAATACAATCTTTTATGGATCTTGTGCAGACTACAAAAGAGGGAAATTATTACCGTATATATGATTTTTATATTAGGCAGTTTCTTTGATGAGTTGTACCGACAACTCTCAATACAGAGGCAGAGGCTGTGTATTTTAAAGGAATTAATGTTGTGAATTAGAGACTTTACACAGTTACTACCACTGGCACTTTTCACCATAGTTTGTACACATCACATGATCATCTTATATAACATTACATTTAAAAAATATATCTGAGTGACAATTTTATAACATTCACACACCATGAGCTGGTTGAGAAAGCAATGCCACAGTTGCCTCCTGTAGTGCTTCGCTGTTGGTAATAAGGACAGTTCATTGTGGTTAAAAGAAATTAGATATCAATATGGTTAAGCAGCTCCGACTGACTACCGGCCATCGATGGCCACCACTGGGACAGTGAGTTCTTTTAGAGTATAGATCCTAGAAGCAAACACCATCATTGGTTAAAACTTTATCTAAAGAAGTCAGTTTCTGTGCTGAAAACTATTTTCACAAAACTGAAAGCTACTAAACTGTTTTAATATAAATACTTTGTCTTCTCATTATCATATTTATGACCAAGTTCTTTGAAACCTTTGGGATTTACTCTCGCTTTAATGTGTGCTCTCGTTTCCATCTCACCCATGTAAGATCACCACCTGAAAGGCTTTAAGGTCGTGGTGAACGAGTCACCAGGGAAACCCTTGGCTCACCAGGAATGTTCAGCTGCTGAACAGTGATCTAGAGCCACAACGGTGCAGAGCTGGACTTGACGAGAACACTCAGGAAGCTCTCATGCTGTGAGTGTCGTTTCAGGGAAAGCCGAGAATCTTTCCAAACTGCGCACATAATTAACAATGATACCATTGCTATGTGTTGAAGAGGACTAGGAAATGATGTTCTCTTCCATGTCATCTGTTTGCTGGAAAGTAGTTTGGGTCAAGGTAATTATAACTGGTGCCCTGAGACACACAGTAGTCTCTGTCTAAGAATGTCTCTGACCTATAAATAGGTTCTAATTGGTGATCTTCCTTGTGAATATCTGTTTCATGTAGGCTGTAAAGAAAAAAATACACATAAACTCATCATTATATGGAATTTGATGCATATTGTCTACATATTACAAAACTTTCTTATAGTTCCTCCTGTATAAATTTATTAACCTAGAACCAGGTGTGGTGGTGCACGCTTGTAATTCCAGTACTTGGGAGGCTGAGACCGGAGGATCACAGGTTTGTGGCCAGCCCCAGCTACTTAGTGAGGCCCTCTGCAATTTAGTGAGACCCTGTTTCAAAATAAAGAATAAAAAATAGGACTGGGGATGTAGCTCGGAGGTAGAATGCCCCTGGGTTCAGTCCCCGATACCACACACACACAAAAAAAATTTCATTAATCTATCAAAATCAGGCATGGTGGTGCACACCTTTAATCCCAGTACTTGAGAGGCTGAGAAAGGAGGATCATAGGTTCAAGGACAGCCCCAGCAATTTAGCAAGACTCTCAGAATGAACCTAGTGAGATCTTATTTCAAAATAAAAAATAAAAAGGACTGGGGGTGTAGCTCAGAGGTAGAATGGCTTGGGTTCAATCCTCAGTACCAGAAAAAAAACAAAAACAAAAACGCTAACAGAAAGCTACTTGAGATGTAGTATGATTAAGAAAAAATTTTAAAGCTGGGCATGGTGGTGCATGCCTATAATCCCAGTACTTGAAAGGTTGAGACAGGAGGATCACATGTTCTAGGGCAGCCTCAACAACTAAAGAAAAAATTTTAATTGCTTAGAACAAAATTTAATTCATTAAGTGTGGCTACTCTAAAGAAATCTGGAGATCAAATTCATTGGCTGAGAAACACATTACCTATCAAAATGTAAAGCCAAAAATGAAGAAAACACTTACCAGTCCGAACAAGAATCACAGAAATCCAATGACATTTCTGGAGGACAATCCTGGCAGTGCCACCGCACACCCTGGATAGGTTCTGTGCCACAGTTATCACACTGGAACCGAGTCGGGAGAAAAGCATTAGGCTACATGGTTGTACAACTCTTTTTATTTTCTGCTAGCAAAAACATGATGTGCCACAGACATCTTCGCTTCTTCCCCAACCCACGGACAGTTAAAAAACACAAAAATGGCTGGGTGTGGTGGCACACGCTTGTAATCCCAGTACTTGGGAGGTGGAGACTGGAGGATCGGGGTTCGCGGCCAGCCTCAGCTACTTAGTGAGGCCCTCCACAACTTCGCGAGACCCGGTTTCAAAACAAAGTATAAAAAATAGGGCTGGGGGTGGAGCTCGGAGGTAGAATGCCCCTGGGTTCAATCCCCGGTACCGCAAAAAAAAAAAAAAACCACAAAAATGACTATAAGTTAGACACAATTTCTAGCAAGCTAGGTAAACGTCCATCTACTCGAGATGAAGATGCAGGCGGTTAAGAGGAGCATTTGTAAGGAATGATTTTCAATGTGCTAATTTATTTAAGAAGTTTTTAAGTAAATCATCTCAAACTCGAGCATTCTGTTATTAGTAGCCATTTACTTGAAAGGTACCTCAGACTAGTATATAATGATGGTGAACGCTGAATTCATTTCATAGTTACGACTATCCAAACATATATCAGAATAGTGTTAACAGCTACTGTCACTAACAGAAACCCAGGCAACATAAAATCCTCTGAACTCTCCTCTTAGGGCAGCCTGCACGCTCCCAGTAACCAAAGTCACTGTGACTAAGAGGCGGCCCAGCTTTCCCCATGTGGGGGCATTGTGCTGGCTTTCAATATGTTCTGTGGAATTTTGGAAATTGAAATAAATCTCATTTCTAGATTTTTTGACCATCAGGCCACCTATAGTGGCAGAGAAACTGGCCAATAAGCTACGGTTGGGTCCATAAAAAACCCATGGGAAGAGAAGAGAGTTTCCGCTCGAAGGCCAGAACGGCCAGTGAGGAGAACCGCCAATGGAGGAGTGAGGCCACTGAAAGAGCAAGAGGAAAACCACTTAATAAAGTATGGCTAATGGCTATCCCAAATATTGGATGTATAATTGTTTTCAATTTAGCTGCTCAGTCACAGCAGACACCAATACTTTTAAGTATACTACCAAAGAAACACCATGTCTATGGTCTTATTACTACTTCCTCCACACCAACCAAGTATAGTCAATTCTGATGCCTAAAGTTTTCTCAAACATGTCAATCTCTATTTCCACAGCCACTAGGCAAGTTCAGGACACCCTCATTTTGTGTCTAAATTATCAAAGGCTCCTCTAAGCCATCTCCTTGCCTCCAGTCTTTCCTTCCTTCAGTCTAGTCTCCACAAGATCATGGTCAGGATGATCTCCACCCTTCACTTATATATTTTTAATTATATAAATAACATATATGAATACATCATTGTTTTATAAAATTCAACAACAGTCATTGATTAAGAGCTCTTCAGTTCTAAACCCACTGCTTTCATAAAGGCTATCAAATCTAAGAGCTAATGATGTGTGTGTGTGTGTGTGTGTGTGTGTGTGTGTGTGTGTGTGTTACTGGGGATGGAACCCAGGGGCATTCTACCTCTGAGCTACACACTCAGCCCTATTTTATTCTTTTAATTTGAAACAGGGTTTAAGTAGCTGAGGCTGGCCGCGAACCTGCGATCCTCCTGTCTGAGCCTCTCAAGCACTGGGATTACAAGCCTGCACCACCACACCTGGAGAATTAATGATATTTCTGAACTGTAGATTTCATGTTACTCTCTCCTTAAATCTTTTAATGATTCTCAAATCTCTTAGGATAGTTTCAATTCCTTGGGAAAAAAAATGTCAAAATTTCTCAGAGGTCTCTGAATACTCTTTAGTACACACTTTTAGTCATACTCAAATATTTTGTTTTTCTCTCAGTTCCTTATGAGAATTAAACCAGCAAAAGGGCAGGAACTGAGTCCATCTTGTTCACTTCTGAATCTCTAGCACTTAGCAAAGTGCCTGGAACATAATGGGTATTTAAAAATTTTGTGGAAGCCAGGCGTGCTGGCGCATGCTTGTAATTCCAGTACTGGGAGGCTGAGACAGGAGGATCGCAGGTTCAAGGATAACCTCAGCAAGTAGTGAAACTCTCATTACCTAGCGAGACTCTGTTTCAAAATGAAAATGAAATAGGGCTGGGTGTAGCTTGGAGGTAGAATGCTCCTAGGTTCAATCCCCAGTGCCACACACACACACAAAAAAATTGGAATGAGTGGATGCATTTCTATTAGCATCTCAAAAGAATGGTTGAAGCCAGGCATAGTGGTACAGGCCTATAATCCCAGTACTTGGGAGGCTGAGACAGGCAGATTATAGGTTTGAGGCCAGTCTCAGCAGTTTAGCGAGACCCTATTTCAAAATAAAAAATAGATTAATGGCTGGGTGTGGTGGCACATGCTTGTAATCCCAGTACTTGGGAGGCTGAGACAGGAGGATCGCAGGTTCGCAGTCAGGCTCAGCTACTTAGGAGGCCCTCAGCAACTCTGACCCTGTTTCAAAATAAAGAATAAAAAAATAAGGCTTAGGGTGTAGCTCAGAGGCAGAATACCCCTGAGTTCGACCCCCAGTGCCGCAAAAAAATAAAATAAAATAAGCAGAACTCCACTGAGTTCAATCCCCAGTACCACAAGAAAAAAAAAGATGGCTGAGATAGCTAGACCTGAAATGCAGGTCAAAATTCTGATCCATGAACAATAGCAACAAAAAGAAACAATCAGACAAAACTTCTCATCTCTCTCTTTTTTTTTTTTTTCGGTACCAGGGATTGAACGCAGGGGCGTTCTACCTCTGCGCTACGCCCCCCGGCCCTATTTTTTAATGCTTTATTTTTGAAACCGGGTCTCACGAAGTTGCGGAGGGCCTCACTAGGGAG